>CBMN010213359.1:43-16927 GCA_000582825.1 Hordeum pubiflorum | reverse complement strand
GAGCAGGTTCGCTTTTCCAGTGAACAGGGTCTCCACCATGATCATCCTAGGCGAGGGGAGGCACAACCATGCGAGAAGCGAGATTGAAGAGAGAAGTAGGGCATGACGATGAATTGCAGCAACCTCGAGCCGAAGAGATAGGTTTAATTAGATAGATTCCGCAAAGATTAATTGACAATGGCATAGGTGGGTAATTTTAAAGCAAATGTTAGGGGTCTCTTTTAGGCTTTCTATCCAACTGCTACGATCTATTACGATAGTTATAGGGTACAAAATTGATAGCCAGATGTTATGATTTTTTTGATAATTTCTAAGATTTCTTTTTTTCCTAGTGTATATTGATGTGGAGGTTTCAAATGGATTCTCTAATTAGTAATAGTAAGATTCTACTATCTATATTTCAAAATATACTCATGCCAGTACAGTGTTTTGCACGATAAGATGCATGGTATGGTGATCTTATTTCGAGAATATATTAAGATCAATCTCCGCAAATTTTAACTCCAATTTTATGGGAAAGACTTTTATACAGCCTGCCGTGGGTTTGTCTCTCAGCAGGCCCACCTTCGTCTGCCATCCAAATACCAATCCACAAAGGTGTATGGTTGGAGGCAATATTTCCATTTACACGTGGAAGGTGGGACTGACCGTACCTTATCCCCTTCATCTACCTTATCCCCTTGGCCTCTAACTATGGAGTTTGGCCTTCTTAAACCCTTAATTTCCGTCATAAATAGAGAAGAAATCATAAAAAAAAAATATGTGAGTTTTTACGGTGCTTGAGAGGAACTCAGTTCCGGGTCTTTATATTTTTAGTTCCGGTCATAAGTTTAGTGAGACAAACGGAGGAACCGTTAGTTTCAGGCCCATCAGATCTAGGTTCCGGTCCACAAGATTTAAGTTCCGGTCCACAACTTCGGTTCTTTTGAATTGGTTCCTTCTAAATTTTAGCCATCAGATTGGAGCCAATGAATAGCTACAATTAATTTTAATTTTAAGTACGGTAACAAACCTAAAAAGATATGTGCTTGAAGCCTTGGTGATAAAAAAGATAGTGTCATAGAAAGTTCTAGCTAAACACGTTCTGATGTCATAAATTAATGAAAATTTATGTAACGCCACAGATAATTATGATGCCAGAAAAATATCACAAATAAAAAATAGATCCATATCATAAACTAGTGTCTAGGATCCTGCCACATGTTAGATGATGTTGCCAACGACACACATGGTCGATGATGTGTGTGCTAACATGGCTAAAATTTGTGATCGATTTTATCGTCATAGTAATCTTTAGAAGGCCCATATGCACGTTAGGCCTCTATTTTTCTAGGCCCACGGGTATCCCATTTTTAGCCCAAAACGATGTGGTTGCTCAATTTTCTTTAGGCGTTACGCTGCACCGTGCGTTCGCCCAGAAGCGGTGTCATCACACCGCACCCAAAACTTTCGCAAACTCTATCCCGCGTCGGGTCACGCCTGAGCGCTAGCGTGCGACCCCGTGGCCTCCTGGCCTGCTGTGCGCGGCCCGCCTCCTCGCATGACCTGCGCATCCGGCCTGCTACGTACGGTTTCTTCCCTCGCTTGACCCAGCAATTCGGCCCGCGCACGTCTGAGAAACTGGACCTTTATGCTCACGCAGCCTGCTATCAGAGTGGAGCCTTCGTGGCCCTTTTCAACCGTTCTTTGCACGCCTCTAACTTGTATTTTCTTTCAACAACTTGCTGATTTTGTAGATCATCCACGTACACAACTTGCTGTTGTTTTGCACATTATTTTTTTCTGCAGATATGCACAACTTGCTACACAAAAGTTGTAGACATTACATAACTTGCTATACATCTAGTACACACAACTTGCTGCTACTACGTACACTACTTGTTGTTTGTTTTTAAAAAACAGCATAACTCTCACGAACTTTGCTACATAATCACATAAACTTGCCACAATAGAAATTTGCTACAAGATCACATAAACTCGCTATATAATCTTATGAACTTGCTAGATATTATATAACTTGCTACATAATCACAAGAACTTGGCATAGTAGAAAATTTGCTACAAAATGCCATGAACTCGCTACATAATCATAAAGTTCGAAGTACCATCTCTGCATAAAGTTGATTTATTGTATCTACAAGCTATATTTTTCTTTATATAAATTGTATTCATAAGTTGCCTTTTTAGTGTTGCACATAAATTTAATACACATCCTGCTGCATGGATAATATACAAGTTATTATATTCATACAATAAAACTCGATAGTATATACAAGTAGCAAGTTCAGTGGTGATCTTATAATAACAACTTGTTGTTAGTTTAGTATATAACTTTTCAACTAGATTTGCATATAACTTGCTAATATGTGTAAACGTCATCAAAATATATCCTATACAGATCTCGTTTTGTAGATCTTATTGCAATGAACACAATGGTACAAACGGATCTGAAAACGGACACCATATGTGAGAGTAATGAGCAATGAAAGAAAACATAATAACTTTTCTTCGCTTACGTCATCGTCGATGTCATCTTGAAAGTGACGTGGGTCACGCTAAGCAGTTTTTTATATACAGTTGTACATGCGAAACGATAACAAATCCATCTTGAAAGCGACGTGGGTCAGTGTAGAATTCGATTTTGAAGTTGCGCGCTCGCTGCAGTAAATGTGGAATTGGGGTCGGGGTCGCGCGCTTTTTTGATTGCGCGACGGGTCGCGCATTAACCGCGTCCAAAACTTTCCGCGCTACATGTCACGTATGGTGCGGTAGCCAACGGAGCTGGACGGCAACAACTTGAGCGCGCGTGCTCCACTGCTGCATCGTCGGGGCTAAAGGAGGGCGTGGTTAACCATGGAGGGAACCGTATTCAACCGACCAGTCCACGACTCCACGTAATATTGCAGAGGACCATTTGTTTTGCTCCACGTGTGCCGATAGATAGCGTGGATCGAACCATTTATTTAGTCCTCTATGCCACTATGCTGCATTCAGTTACAGATACACCCCCAGCTAGCTCTTTGCATGGAGCACCCTGGAACAAAGGAAAAATTATAGATAGCACCTTCTTCCATCCAGATCCAAGCAATGTCGTCGTTGGAGAAGAAGAACCAGGGCTCAGACCACTCACCCCATGCCAGGCCCAGTCGTCGCTCCGCCTTGCCTCCTGTGTTCGTCACTCGGCGCTGCTTCGCCTCGTCGCCATGCCGCGACGCCCCCGCCTCGTCGCCCCCTCCTGCGCCGCGCCGCCTCTCCCGCACAGCCGCTCCTCTGCGTGGGCGAGCGGCGGGTCGTCATGGTGGGGGCTCGCTTGCGAAGAGGACCGAGAGGGAGAGAGGAGCGCCGGTGGGGTGTCGGCCGGCGACGGCGTCGGACGGCGGCAAGGAATGACGGGTGCAGGGCGAGGAGGGTGTGGCTCGGTGGCCGGCGGCAGGGTGAGGGTGGGGGCGGCGGCCGGGTGAAGGCGGGATGGATCGAACCGGTGCATCCTTTGGTTCCTAGTTTTAATTATGGATAAAAAAAAGGGCCCGTTTGGATTGCATTTAAGGAATGGATTGGTTCGACCCGCGCGCACCACCGTACCCCCATCTCTAGTCGGGGCAGCGCGACAGCCGGCAGGCCATCTCCTGCCCTACGGCTAGGGGTGGGCATTCGGTTCTTCGGTTCGGTTCCTCGGTTATTTGCATATTTCGGTTCTCAGAAAATAGGAACCGAACTAGTCTTTTTAGAAACGTGGAACCGAGGGGTTCGGTTCTCGGTTAGTTTGGTTCGGTTCCGGTTCCGAACCGAGCTTCCAGCACTCACCGCAGCCTCGTGCGCCTGGTCGCCGCCGCCGACACCACCATCATCATCGCGTCGCGTCGCCGGCTCACCGCTGTGGCGCTGTGATGCCCCCGGCATCTCAGAAGCCATAACACGCAATTAGATGAACACTAATGATGAATTTAGACTTAATCACGCAAGGAGAGGGTTAAGAGCTAGATGGAGAAATCACTAAGTCAAAATTTTCCATTCAAAATACAAAACCTTGCGTTCTTTGGGCGAGTAGTTGGAAAGATCTAAACACTATCATGCAAAGCATTAATTACAAAACATTTAGTTCAAGATGTTGTCTTCAACTTTGCTGTATTGCCCATCTTTAAATCAAATGTTAAGAGGTTCAAAAGTTTGGATTGAATTCAACCAATGTTCTTTTTAAAAGGTGACAGAGGTGTTCATGACCAATTTTGGTCCCTGATAAAACTTTAGGAATCATTAAGCACTTGAGGTTAGCCCCATTAACAAAGATGTTGTACATACTATGAACTACACTCTTGTTACACTAAGCATGGTTTAAAACTATCATTAACCTATTTTAAATGGCACCAGATATCTCTTGGAAATCTGCCCATATGAGCCCACACTTAGAAATCTCACAAGAATAGATTTTCAGCCTTTCCCCAAACTTCATTCTGAAATTACTTTGGATTTCACTACAGCACCTCAGAATATTTCTTTCTATGAAATGAAATTAAACTCATCATCTTTCAAATGCATTAGACCTTGAAGTGTTTGGACTTCATTTGATACTTCAAAAGTTGAAAACAAGAAGGACTTTACATGAAGTAAATTTGCTGTTTGACCAAACATTGGAACACATTTGTGTTTATATTTCAAAATCTGTTGGGATTCAGACCAAACTTATTTCACCAAACTTGTAGACAATTTAGTGGAGAACAACTTCGAAAATTGGGGCTTGGCAATACACTGAAGTTATCATGGTGCTTAGGGTCTTTTTCTGTCGGCTTGTGTTTTCTGCCAAAACCTGACCACTGTAGTAATTTCAAATTTTCTTTAGTCTACAGCCATAATATTGCAAAACTCAAATTTACTAAGTTGTAGATCTAGAAATTATAAGCAACGTTGTGAAGAAGCACTTTAGGTGAAAATGGCTAGAAGTAGGACTTTTGAATTTCCCAAGCAATGAAGGTCTGCTGATCAAATTGAGAGCTGCTAGGTAAATTAAAATTCAATTCATATTTACGCTCAGATTTTGGTATTAGGCCTTTTGACAAAGTTGTAGAACTTAAAGAGTAGAACATTTCATACAATTGGAGTTTTTCCAAAATCGCCCTCTAAGTCGGTCAAATACACGAATTTCAGAGAGGAAGAAAACACATTTCTCATTTTTCTCTTTCCCTCAGTCACTGCCAGTGGGCCCGTCGATCCGGGTGTTCGCCTCTCGCCCAGGCCATGGCCGCCACGCGGCCGCGGCGTACGGGCGGTGGCGCGCGGCGCCTGACACTGTTCCGACCACGCCGGCCTCGGCCTCAAGTGGACAGCCCTCCCCTCTCTCATTTCCCCTTCTCCATTCGCCGTTCCCCTCACTCATTCGCCTCGCTAGAGCCTCCGCCGTCCGAGCCGCCATAGGCGTGCCCGAGCTCAAGCTCAAGCTCGCCGCCGCTCCACTGCCACCTCCAGCGCCACGATATCACCACCATAACCTTCGACACTCCACCGCGCGCCCGTAGCACTTGAGCTCGTCGCCATCCCCCTCCCCATCGCACAGATCGAGCCGCCTCTCGACGTCGCCGCGCCGCCGAGTCCACGCCGGTTCACGGCGGGTTCACCGCCATCGCGCGTCACCTCCCACCGCTCCCAGCGCTCCAGTTCACCACTGCCGCCTCCGCCGTGGCCTCACGGGTCCAACTCGCTAAGCCTCGCCGCCGTCCCCTCCCCTCCATCACCCCTAGCCACGCGCGCCACCGCCATGGCCATGGCACGCCACCACACCACCGTGGACGCCCCACTCCGGCGCTTCCCCGCGCCTTCCCTCCACCTCCATTGGGTTCGCCACCTCGCCGCTCACCTCGCGTGCCCGCCCTCGCCGACTCTTGGTGCCCCAGCCGCCGGATCGGACCGCGCCGCCGCCACCCTGGCCGCGCCGCCGCCGTCCCTGTTCACCGCCGCCGCGCCGCTCATATACTCCATCACCGTCGACTAGATCAAGGGGAAACGGATTCTCGTGGCTGGGAGCACCTTCGGCAACCCCCTCGGCTCCAAGCGCGAGCCTCCACGCGCCGCGCCGTGCGCCGGAACGCCGGTCGCGCCGCGCGCGTTGTCCCCTGCCGAAGGTAGAAGAAAGAGGCCCCATGTCGCATTGAAGCCCCTCCAGTTTCTGTATATTATTTGACTATTCACTGAGTCTTGCAAAACTTATAGGTTAAATCCTAGATCAACCGGATTTCTGAGCTATAACCCGAGCCTTGGTACTTTTGCAGATCTGACCCAGTGGTATGCGGGATTCGCATGTGCTGTTCATTGAGTCTTGTAGAAATCTTTTGCAGGCCCCTGGAAGTGATAGATAATCATGTTTAAGTCCTCGATCTATAGGTTTTCCTTTTTAGTTTATTATTTCGGCATCAAGCTTTGGAAATTCGTATTAAATCAAAGAAAAATGCTAAAAATACAAAATCAGTTGCAATGTGTTACTTGTGAGTGGCTCTACAAAGTAGAGATGATGTGGATGTGTAAAAGTACTGTTTTGCCCTCGGTCTAGTGCATGCATGCTTAATCAAGATAAATGTCAAAAGTGATGTAAATGAACTCCAAAAATTATGAAACTTGGGCAGTAACTTTATCATGATATATAAGGCCTGTGTGATATCTCTGTAACCCTAGCATTTGCTGTTTAATTACTGTTTTGCCATTATGCATGTGGTTTGTGCATTTAATTAACTTGGAAAATGAAGGCCACATAAATTGTACTCAAAGTGACATCTTAGTATTTTTCATGTGCCTTATATAGTATGAGTAACTCCCTGGTGAAGTATGAGGTTGTGCATGTAGGTTTTAGCTGCTGATTTGAAAATGACAAAGTGGCACTTGCTTAACTAAATAAAAGGAAAGAGTGGTCTTAGGATGCTAGGAAAATTCCATGGAAAATTTGGTAGCTTGCTGATGATATATAGGTCCAGAAAGTATTTTTGGGAAGTTTGTGAGCACTGTTTTGACGTAAGCTTAAAATAGACCTAGATAGATATATGGAAAATAGATGTCCTATCAAACTATGGATTTTGTGCTTGCTGATTTTTTTGTATGATGCTCATGCAATGTTATGCTTGTTGTAGAAATTTCAAGTCCAGAAACCATTCCTACAAATTATGATAAATCTGAGAAGATAATAGGCTGATAACTTACTGGAATTTTAGTAAAATAATTATAACTCTTTTGTGGCTGAAATTTTGGCAGTAGCATTGTAGGGTATGGATCTGCATGTTATAAATATTTGAACTCATTTAGAACTATATAACAGCATGAACTTGACATGAGTAGTTTAATTCAATGAATAGATAAACTTGTATAAGGGACCTAAGTATGTTTCATGCAAGGATATAATGTTGCATAATCCAATTCGGTTACTCGCTGCATAATAAGTTACACCACACCTTGGGCATGTATGTCATAGTCGAAACAAATAATTAATGTTAAACGTCTTATTCCAAGTAAAACACTTAAGGTGGTTTTGCTTGTTTTTGTATCACCATTGTGTGCCTTTCATCTACATGTTACTACACTTGACATGTTCCCTTTATGGTGCATAACTTGTTAAATGTAAATATGCTTGTTTAAATGTATGCTTACTATAGGCTCATAAAGGTACTGCTATGTCACCAATACTAAGAGTGATGTTAATAGCTGTTCATACATGAGTAAATATATGTTTGTGCGATGCTTTGCTTGAATGTGGTATGGAAAAGGACAACTTAACTCAATACTCGACCATGTAATAAACTTCTATGTTGCCTTGTGAATGGTTGATTTCGCAGTTGTGTGATTGTCCTAAATGCATACAGTCATTTCTTGTTAACATAGTTTGTCGATCACTTTTCTGTACATCCACTAAGTGGTTACTCATGAATGTGCTTAATGCTCATGCATCTCATTCATTGCATCACGCATATCATTCATATAGCGACGCTTATTGCAGATACGTGATCGAGAACCAAGTGCATGGAGCTTCTTCAAGCAACGGTGGTCCAGAAGACCAACTAAACCCCAAGCACGACCTGGAGGGCCCATCAGTCGTGTTTGGAAGGAGGAGTTGTCCAAGGGATCAAGGGGTTGCCTGGGGCAAAGCCTCACAACCCGGCAAACTAACTTTAGCTTAGTTTGTTCAAGTTTTTCAACAAAAGAAAAGGTAGGCTCCATAGGCATATACACCTATTAGAGAGTTTCACCACCCTAAATTTGTTTGTGCATTACGTTTAGGAGTTGTATGGAACCCCACATGCATAAATACCTGATATCCTAAATAGAATGGATAGGTCGAAGTCTATGCTTAGCCATGCTTAGACGGTAGAAGTCGAGTGAAGATGTTCACTCGCGAGATGATAGGGCTCAAAAAGGTTTTACAAAAACTTTAAATTGAAAGCTATGAGGATGCTCATGGTTTTAAATTGAGACCGGGCGGAGCATAAGTTTACTTTTCGTGGTGTGCGTTGTTGTTATCCGGCTCCGTCCGTGTCGCTTAAGACCCCGTCCGCTGTTCGGCTGCTGATCGGCATAACATTGCTAGAGTGCTTATCCGGGATAATGGACCGGTGAAAGTCTTACTTGTGCCATCCGAAGAACAGAGACTTGTTCCTACCATGGGCCTGGGCGTTTGACTCACGGGAGGGCTAACCCGTCGAGGTATCGCTCCTGTGAAGGGGCAAAACCTGGGGAATGGAAGGTTGGAATCGAACTTGGGATGGGACAAGTGGAGATGGGGGCTATATGTGGGAACGCGATGGCCAGTAAGCATATACCCCTGGTACTTCTAGTTATTCCCGGGAATTAGGCAATCGATTCGAATCGCTGATGCTTACCAGGTGTGAGAATGCCGAATATCACTGACGGGCAACGTAGTAATAACTTTAACATGTTATTTATTTAATCATGCTTTTCAATATTACATGCTTGTACTTGTATGATTACATTCCCGCAACTTACTTTATGATGATATATGTGATGAGAATATTTGATATATGTGTTGAGATTCTGGAGATATATGGATCATGATGATAACTATGATGAATCAAATGAGGCTTATGCTATTAAAATGAATGAAACTTACAAATAAGGACTCACTCTTAGTAAGCTGCTGCGGGTTAGAAGTCAGTCCACAAAAAGCCTTGCATGATCTCAAATGTGTCGGGCTGATACCGCCCACGGGTAAGTCTTACCGAGTACCCCACGTACTCAGTGTTTGTTTTCCTATTTTTTTCAGGTACTTGAGTAATTGTGAGCAAGGATGACAACGGTGGGCTCGATGTCATGCCTTGATGTTTCTATTTCCGCTGCGTTGCATTTGTATATTAATATGTACTTGCGCTGCAAGTTTATTTTGAATCTCTAGTTCAATACTTTTGTACATTATTTTGAGCAAAGTATTTGTAATCAATCAAATTATGTTTGTATGAAATGAAGGGTTGTTGTAATTGTTGTGGCTCTTTCAAGGGCTTAACGTGTGTGATGTCGGCATCTCTGGGTGATGATTACATCGAGTGCCCTTTTGGGTGGCTCGACGGACGACCGGGTTTAGTTCGGCCTAAGTGCACTGCGAGCCAGAGGTGGCAGGTGTGCTTAGCTCGGAGTAAATCGGCGGTTCTGCCACGGGCGCTGCCTCCTGCCCTCGCGCCGCCACCCGCAGCGCCGTGGGAGGGTCGCCGCTGTCCCTTGGGGGGAGCCCAGGAGGGGGCGCCGCACCACCAGGAGGGGAGCCGCCAAGATGGGGCGCCGCGCTGTGGGGGAGGGCGTGCCACGGTGCCACCGCGCCGCAAGGAGTGGAAGCGCCGCGGGGGAGGGTGTCCCGTTGCGCAGCGGGATGGGGGCGCCGCCGGCTGCCGCGCCATGCGAGGAGGGAGGGGTCAGGGGGAGCGAAGTCGAGGGTGGCCGGCGAGATTAAGGCTCGCCGCCGCGCCTTGGTCGTGCAGGAGTCGGGAGGGGAGGCGGAGATCGGGGGAGAGGGCGGATTCGCGCGGGGAGCTGGTGGCGGCCGTCGCTGGAGGGAAACAGGAGGGGAAGGGTAGAGCCGATGGGCTAGGGTTGTGAATGGGCCATTGGGCCAGGCCTGGTGCAGCTGCGCTGGGGAAGGGAGGGAGGCCGGGGTGACCACAGGCCGGTTTGTACATTGGGCCAGGCCGATTTTATTAGGCTTTTAACATTTCGGTTTCTTCGGTTTTTTCGGTTCTCGGAGGGTTAGAAACGAAAATTCCTCGGTTTTTTCGGTTATCTGAGAGTTGGGACCGAACTAAACAACGGTTCTTTCGGTTTCGGTTTCGGTTTTTTCTCGGTTCGGTTCCTCGGTTCCGGTTCTTTTTGCCCAGGCCTACCTACGGCCCCGCTGGTGCATCACCGTATCGACAGTGGGCATCATCTGCAAAGCAGGGCGCCTGCTCCTCCGCCCCCGTTGCCGGCCGGCGGCCGCTGGCATCCTACCCGTACATGAAGTTAGCATGCATGGATGGGTGCATGGTAGGACCAATCCGTCGCGATTGGAGGGAAATTAATTAAGCTTCGGCTTGTCTGGCCAATGGACGGTCATGATTTTCTAAAGTCAAGAGACCCGAACAAGTTGTGCAATGTGTAAGAGAGGCCATGGATGACCACGGATTAGTTTTGACAATGCAAGCAAGGACTAGGAGTTGTGTGTAGTAGACAATCGAATATTGTCTAAATATAGTTTATAATATACTTTGGACCAAGATTATTCTTTGGACCATATGTCCATATTACATTTATTCTTGACTTGACTTCTAATGTAGTAATGTACTTCCGCAAAAGAAAACTATACTATAGTTCCAGTTCAAACCTAGCTTGAGGTCTGAGGACAAGAACATGCAAACGGCAGAGTCATGGCAACATGCCAAGCGCGAGAAGAAAACAGATCGGACATGGATGGCCGTGATCAGACAAATTAAATTAAAACCGTACAGCACCTTCCACAAAGATGATCCCCAATGCGAAGTTTTTCTAAGTAAATGCCAATAAGCAAGTTTACTTATCCATATTAATCCTCCCGCCGATCCTATTGGAAATTAAGGCGATCGCGTCCATGGAATAATTCTTGCCCCCTATTGGAAATTTTCTACAGCTCTCTTCCATGCGCGCTACCGTTGACTGCGACCAGTCCAGCAGCAACTAACCAGTCACCATTGCTCGTACCGCTACTACGGTATCTGTATGTTGGAGAACGAAGTCACCAAGCTTGCATTGTTCTGCTCGCTACCACGCCGGTCTAAATACCTCGATCGATCGGCCACCCGTCACAACTCATGCATCAACCACACAGCAATAAGAATAAGCTACGCAATTAAGCTTCATAAGTTCATCATCGTCATGTCAGCAAAGCAATAATATCATGGCGCGCTCATCGACGCTAGCCTGCTGCCTTGCTCCGTGCCTGCCTGCCGCCACCGTGCGCGGCGCAGATCGAAGTCGAACTCGCCGCAAGACTGTGGGCTAGTGGCTAGTGGGCCAGCGCAGAACTCGCCGGTGATGACAGAGACAGTACACCGCACATGCATTGCATGGTGCCCGCCCCGGCCGCTTGACTCGATCATCAGCTTTCCGTGCAGGGCGCGGCCAACAACGACCAGATCTCGAACGCGGCTGCGCTGCGAGCGAGCTGGTGGGACAAGTAGTGCAAGTGGCCAACCATGCATGTTGATCGACGAGCGACCACATGCATGGGAGGAAATTAAAGGTCGAGCCGTCGAGGCAGCACAGTATCTACAGGATGCCACCACGAAAGTAGACACTCAAATATAGTACATGCATATGATATGCATATTGGATTCGTTGCATGTGTCCACGTGCAATGCAACTAACCTATATAAGTGAAACCCACTAACGATCATTAATTCTATTTCTCTCAACATGCAAGCTATCCACATCATCCATGAGTTCACTGAGTTATAAGCCATGTCACATCCACTAAGGCCCTTTATTAAAGTCTTTTATCGATTTTCTATGGCTAATAGCATCCATGCATGCACCTATTAGTTCATAAACCATGCTACAAATTTTCTATAACAAAGATGCAAAAATATGAAAGATTGATCATTTAAAAGTATATCTCTACCAAATAATATGAACATGCTATAAAATACAATGTTCATATAAAAATGTTCTTTGCAATCAAATTAGTAGTACTAGCTTTTAAATTTTAGTTTAAAAATCAGTATAAAATATCAACTTTATAATTAGTTTAAGGATTTTCGCAGCAATGCACGGGGTTATCTCCTAGTATGTAGAGACAAGTGAGCCTTCAATTCATCAGATTGGTAGTACTGCCTCGCTTGTCCTTGCCGCGAATAATTACTCGCACTCACCGATCCAGTAGTACAAAAGATCATGTATATTTTTTAAAGCTTCTCATATAACTAGCATAACGTATATGCGGCACACACGTTGTGAACTACGTCTCAGTTTGTATACTTGACGGGTCTACATGAATCGCACGAAGAGTGAAGGCCGCTGAGAAAAAAGAAAAAAAGATGATCGGCCTGGCAATCAAGGGAGGAGGAAAAAAGAAATTAAAAGGAAGGATTCCCGTTTGATTGACGTTCTTCTTTCATGTTTATTCCAAGACAAAGAAAATACATGGTGGGTATGCATATAAAACAAGGTGAGAAAATAAAGAACTAAATGGTGAAAACATTTTTCTTCTCTATTAGTCTTAAGTCCTCTTCAACCCTTTCCAACATGTACGATAAGACCAATGTTATATGAGAAAACGGTTTGCACCGAATTTTTCTGTGTCGACCGTATATGATTATTTAGAGCTAGGGTGTACGGTGATATGCATGGAGGAGATATGTTGGTCGTTGGAGATTGTGAATGCATGTGGGAGGGGATTGCACCAGGAGTTCACCTTTGCGGATCAAAAAGATACTGTACTTATTAGATGGTTTTTGGGACTTGTCCACTCTAACAAAAACAGCTCAATTGTTCTGACTTCTTCCTGCCAAACAGTGCCAGATCCACAAACTCCAGCTTTAAGAAAAAAAAAATTGAATCTGCCCTCCAATTCTATGTTTTTCCTGAAGCTCTTTGAAGAGGTGCTCCAGTAAACACTATTTAAAAAAAAAAACTGAGTGAAGAACAGGCCATGAGAATCGTGGAATCCAGAGATGGAATTTGTTCCACTAGTCCACTATGCATATCATTTTTTGAAACTCGGAGAAGTAGTTGTTATATCCCCCCACCCCCACCCCTGCGATGTCAGTTGAGCTTGCACCTTCTACATCCGACAATGCTTCTTTAATTGATCCTCCACCAATGGTAAGATCAATGGAGCTTTTGGATATAGGGTATGACAAAAGAAAAATTGGCAAAAAAAAAAAGCCTAAATCAAGATTTGACCATAGATCTATAGGTAAAGAGCAACATTCACTAACCTCCAAGATAAGCAATGTTTCGTGTTTTTGGGGTATAACGTGGCATATAAGGCATACCCACTGGTTCCGCAACTGGCTCATATAGCTCAGCACTAGCTCGACGACAATCTGCTTAATTGTGGGGCTCTGCATGCTCATGGCGCATGATTAATTACACAATTGAGAATGAGCCGACTGATGAAGCACGTGTCTGTAATGTATACTATACCATACAATTGCGATGTCTCTACAAGGCAGTAATGGAAGAAAATGTGTCTAATTTTGTGTCAATTTGAGATGTTTTTATTATCATATCAAAATTCGTCTTTAGGTGCCAATGCACTATTGTTTGATACGCTTTGCAATGTGTCTAGACTCTACTCACGGTTTGTAGCGTGTCTATCAACGTATCATCTTGCCACGCTTTTAGCATCATATCAAAAGGCATGTTTAGATGGTTTTCTGATACGCTTTATGACGTGTCCATATGATACTAACGGTAAAAAGTGTGTGTAACTCCGTGTCATTTTAAGACGTTTTCAATATCGTGTTAAAAAATGTATTTAGATACCTTTTGACACCATAATCATGTGTAATATCGTGTCACCTTGAGATGTTATCAAAACCGTGTCAAAAAGCATCTATAAATACGTATGTAGATACGCTTTCAACCTGCGTTACTACATAAGCGTGCCTATAGGCAGGGGCGGATGCATGTTGATGCATGTGGGTGCGACACCAAAATCAAAATTTAGTTCTAATCATCAAATTTTGACCCTATTTGCACCCTCCTATTCCAGAGCTATGCACCCACAACCCAGCACAACAACCCAATACAGCAATACCTGACTCTTTCTTCAGCCGAAGCCGTCCGTGCACAGGTCACCCATCGCCAAAAGACAAGAATTGCACGAGCGAGTCACGACTCCTTGCCTATAAGTCCTCATTTACGTCTCTCGCCCGCTCATCCCCTTCTCCCGCTCCCCCCCATAGCGCATCTCCAATCGGGGCAATCCCCCATTGATTGAAGAAACGGAGAGTTATAGGAGGGCGCACAACGGAGGCTCTCCTCGTTGGCAGCTGCGACACCACACCACACCATCGTCGTCGTGCTCTGGTTGCAGGCTGTATTTAGGTTTCTGTTTTTAGGAAAAAAAATCAGACCCCGAAGATAGAACCGAAATTCCTGATTTTCGCCGAAATTTCATCCGAAAATTCTAGACCATTGATGAATTTTTATCAATTTTTCAAAAATTTGGAAGAATATCATCCAAAATTACCAATACGATATATACTAAAGGAGGTCGGTAGGGCCGAAAATTGAAAAATTCCGGCCGAAATTCTGAACCCTGGTTGCAGGCTGTCCATCAGCTAGCTCCGCCCACAACTTTATGGAGATGTCCATTTAATAATTTTTAACTAAGATCAAGTGCCGCACCCCCAAAAACTTTGCTCTAGCTCCGCCCCTGCCTATAGGGCCTTCTTCCTGTAGTGAGAACAAGTGCACGCGAGTGCCAGCGTAAGTTCGCTGCAGCCACAACCTCTCAGCATATGCCTCTCTTGTGCCGAGAAGCTTAGCGTGTTTCCAGCTCCAGCCGGACACCGGAACTTTGCCCAGCGCAGTTGTCAGTCAGCTAGCCAGCTAACTCGTCGCCCCGTAACTGTGGTAACTCTCCTTTTATTTAACTGATAGCAATTTACTGTCTTGATCCGTAGAATTTACCTGAGAAGAGAAGTGCATGGTGCATACTGCTCAGTAACTAATAATTCGCACACCATATATAACTAGATTATATATCTTACGCACTAGAGCATGATTGATTAATTCTTTGTACTTACCTTTTTGTTATAGCAACAACTTGTTGTAATGATCTTGAATTTTGGCAATCAGCTGGGCTACGGCTGGAGGGAACCACACCAGCATGAGTTGCCCCTCGGATTCAGTGGCAACCTTCAAGAAGAGCATCGGAGGGGAGATATGGCGAGTCGATGCGCTGCTAGTCACTGAAGCTGTCCTGGCAGCAATCATAGTTGGGATTGGCGCCTATGGCCAGCACTACCGCCACCACCCATTCACCCGTTTTATCTTCCTCGGAGCGACCACACTGTTCTTGCCCATCGTATCATCTGTTGTCTCAACTATAACCAAAACCCCTCATTTCGTCAATGAAATTGGAGACGATGGGTTTCCTGCGTTTGTCGCAACATGTGCTGCAACCGCCCACTTCAGCATACTTATAATTTGGGCATTTCTCATTCAGATCGTCATGGTGAATACAAGCACTGTAGCCGCCATTGAAGATCGAGAAGGTCGAAGCGCAGGCCCCCCTATCCACCTAATTGTGCAGGGGGTATGGACACTTTACCTTGGTTTTACCATCGAGGGCCACGACCTGTTGGTTGTTAACGAATACCTCTATTTTTTCAAGCTGTTAGGAGCACCTTTTTCTCTTCTGTGTGCCAAAATAGTGCTACAATATTATGCATTTGAGAAAGCGCGGCAGTCCTTTGCACTAGGACGAAATCCTGGACTCACTTTTGTTTACATGGAGAAACTGCAACTACAAGAAGCCAATCTCCATCATCAACACAGTGAAGAACCACAGGTAGCAAGCAGCGATGCACCACCACCACCACCACTATTGGTAACAAGAGAAGAGGTAAAACGAGTGGAGATTCAGCCTCACGGGTATGCATTCAAGGATGATCCAGGGACAATGTTCACAAACAATGCCATTGGCCTAGTGACATTTGACAGAATTTGGACGTTGGAGGATAGCATGCTCCCAATCTCAACCCCGTATCACAAAGGTTTATGCTTGTCCTTTGCACTTTTCAAGTTGTTGCGGTGTCGGTTTTCTAGGTACAAGCTCACTAATATTGGCTCTATGGGGACCCTCACCTTTTTCCGGTCGTTCTCCCTACAGCCCGAAGAACATGACAGGATATTCCAGGTAATTGCGGATGAGCTTTCTTTTGCCCATGATTATTACTACTCATCCTTCCCAATCTCTTATGCTAAGTGTTGCCTACCCATCTTGAATATCTTGCTCTCACTCTTGACCATTGGTTATTCCCTCTGGTCCTCTGTACCTGCCATATCATATCTCTATCTCCAACAATGGGAAAACGACCATCAAAATCAAATTGACTGTAACATATGGTGGATTCAATACCCCTTGGTAGCCGACTGCACAGAGTATTCTAGTGGAACATTTTTGATCGACATGGGATTACTTCTTTTGTTGCTTGTGTTAGTCCTGATAGTTGAGGTCAGAGGCATGGTTTCCTACATTTGCTCCAACTGGACCAAAGTAGCCCTCATCTGCCGCTATGTAAACCACACCTCTTCGCAACATTCCCTATGCATGAAGAAATGGATACTAAGTCTTTTGTTAAGATGCAGATGCAAGCTCATGATGAAACACTGGGATGAAAAAATGAGCCAGTGCTCTGTGCTGGTTGTAGGAGATATGCCCTA
>CBMN010213350.1:0-12250 GCA_000582825.1 Hordeum pubiflorum | reverse complement strand
AGCAAGTGACTTGGCCTGAGTTGTTGTTCTTGCCACAATTTTTGTTATTGGGGTTGTTGTAGGCAGGCATGGGGTTGGCATACTGCTGAGGTTGGTAGTTGGTGCGAGGTGCAGGAGCTCTAGGTTGCTGAGGCTGATAGGTTGGCTTGGCCGAGGCTGATTGCCAAGGGTGAGGCTTCTAGTTGTTGAAACTACCCTTGCTGATCAACTTGCGCTTGTGAGTGTCTTCCATAGCACGACGCATGTCCTCAAGCATATGTGCCTTGTTCACTAGATCAAAGAAGGTTGGGCAGTCACAGATAATGAGTTGATACTGGAGTGCTTGGTGAAGGCCTTCCATGAAGCGTTCCTTCTTGGCTCCTTCGTTGTTGACATCCTCAGGGGTGTACCTTGATAGAAGGTTGAACTTCTGCATATACTCCTTGACTGGGCCACTTCCTTGCTTCAGTGCTCGGAACTCACGCTTCTTGATTGCCATGAGTCCGGAAGGAATGTGGCCTTTACAAAAACTTTCCTTAAAGTCATTCCAAGTGATCACATGATCACCTTACATGACCTTAAATCCATCCCACCAAGCTCTAGCGGTCCCCCCGAGACAGTGGGAGGCATACAACACCTTCTCACACTCTTCATTGCAGTTGACCAGCTCAAGCAGATCTTCGATGGTGCGGATCCAGTCATTGGCACCCAGGCATTTCATAGTCTCAGTGATGGTTGGCGGTGAATTCCTCATGGAATCCAACAGAGTGGAGCGACCATTGATGTTCCTTGCTTGTTGTGGGTTGTTGACAATGGTCTGAGCTAACTACTGGATGGCAGCTGTGTTGGCTTGGCGTTCCTCTCGAAGGACTTGGAGGAACTGGGCCATGGTCATGTTCTCCGGTGGGGGTGGGGGTGGAGGAATATCTCCCTGTAGATGTTCCTGGTGGCCTCCATCTTGGCAGCCACCAGCTCCTTCTTGTTGGCTAGCGTTGCTGGTGTTGGTGTTGGCAGAAGAGCTAGTACCAGTTGCAATCACCATCCTGTCGGGGTGACCAAATTCACATGATTGGGATAGACTAGAGAGAAAAGCAATAACGAGGCAGGTACAGTGCATGTGTGATCGAAGCAAAGGCCGAAAATGCCAAATACATTCATTAATATAAAATAGGTAAATAGGTGACATAGTCGCTTACATGCCTAGGGCAAAAGCGCGACTAATATTGAAACACAAACATCAAAAGAAAACAACAAGCATAACATGGTTTCATCTGAACCATTACATGGACTCAACTTTGCATGGGGGACACATAACTTATCCTAACTTAGGGGATCTCGACTTAACTAGCATGTCCTCAGCTTAGGCAGTGGAGTGCTTGGTCTCGTACTCACGCTCTTCTGGATCTTCCTCCTTATCATCCTCTATAGGGGTATCATCTATAGTCGAAGGGGTAGGAGAACGAAGAGGTCCATCATGACGACGCTTAGCCGGTGATCCAGTGAAGAGCTCACGATACTCCTTCGCACTCATGTGGCGACGCTGAGATGATCCCTGGGTGAGCGCATCTCTGGCTAGGGGCACTCCTCCTCTATAAGCGATGGTTGAACATCCACTGAGGGCACTTTCCTTCTTGATCCAGTCTAACTTCTCCTGGGCTCGGCGAAGTAGCGCACGGGTGTGGTGAAGTTCCTTCTGGAGCTTCACTGACTCCGTAGTCAAGTTGTGTGCCACGCTGCCGGCAGAAAGCCTGAAGTAGGTTTGGAACCTGAGCGATGCTCCATCCTCCTTTGTAAGGGAAAGTGTCCAACTCTCACCAACATCCTCCTTTCTATTAGGTAGGTGGCGGATGGCTGGCTCATCTACCGTCTCTGGAGAAAGGTCTCGAAGGTGGGTGAGTGCCTTCCCTGCTACTGTCTCAACTGCGATCACCAGGGTCTCCATCTGAGGTCCCACGAACAACCAACTCATAGGGGAGTCGTTTGCCATCACGATCACATCAACATGGTACTTTTTTGTGGTGGCATCAACCCAGTGCTCGTGGTAGAGGAAAATGGGAGGTCGGTGAAACTAGCACTTTTGTAGGCTATCCTCAAGGAGTAGGGGAAACCGGTGGCTAGGAAGTCCTCGAGTACGACGGCCATCTACAAAGTTTCTAGGGGGGTGGAGTCAGTAAGGTTTTGAAAAGGGACTAGAAGAGGTGTGAAGTATAGAAACTTTTGAACATAGCCACTTGGTATAGTTTTTGAAAATAGTTTTGTGTTATCTTACGTCCATGCTAACTAAGACTTCCTACAGCAGGATGGCTCCGACACCAGCTCTGTGGGGACCCCGACTCATAAAGTTGAAGCCTCCAATTATGCGTGCATAGTGATCCCAAGATCTATGCTCACTGAACACAATGAACTAAATATCAAGATTTTATATCCATTACATAATGTCTTACACAAATAGAACCATTATGGTCAAGTCTTACATAGATAGAGCTATGCAGGCTAAACATCAAATAAAACACTTGCAGCGGAAATCTTGAACGATAGCTTGGACCCATGACATCTGCCTTAACCCTACAAGTATCTGACTGGGAGAGCGTCCTAGTTCGCATGTTCGTCATCAAAGAACTCTTCCTCAAACTCTTGTTCTCCATGTGTGGCCAAGTTAATAGCCAGGGACAAGCCAACGAGTACTTTGAATGTACTCGCCAGCAACCCAAGGTATGTAATAACAGAATATATTCATGCAAGGCTCGGTACAAAGGAAAGGCTTCTACACTATGTTTAGCATTTGCAGAAAGCTTATTTTTAGTGCAATGACATGTCCTATCATTTTAAAAACCAAGTATCATGAGGTTACACATATCAATATAAATAGAGTTTGCTCAACTCTCATTTTATCATCTTGACATCTATTTTTATAGATCAAGAGTTCACCTCCCATCCCCAAAGTTTGTAGAACAATGGACATAGACCAAGAGCGGTTATCCAACTTTCCTTGACCGTGGACAAGGCTATTCAAATAGTTTCACACCCAAAAGACTCGGGAAACTTCCATGTCACCCATGACTCGTTGTACCTTAAGTATCTAAGGTAAGCACCCAAACAATATTTTTCCTTAGATAATACTAACTTAGAGTCCACTCATTGGTATACATACCTCATGTTAAAATGTCGCATTAAATAAGTTCAACACTTCATTTCTACGAGGGGACTCAACAATGTGCCCGGTGTATGTAAAAACAGTCGTAATTGTCCATTCAGGCACAACCCCATATCGAGAGTGAACGAGTCACTCCAGCCACTAGCAATGTGGGCTCATTGCTAGTACCGACCAAGGTAATCAATAAAGCCTTGTCCCATAAGAGGTAGTGTGGTAGCACATGTAAGGTTGGAGTAACGGTCGCAACTTAAACCAATCATTTTTCAAAAACATTATTTTTATCAACATGAGATCTCTATCACATCTCTTCTTTACCAAAACAAGGGCCATCTCAAGATCAGCCAAGGCCATTAGTGGCACCCAATGGGTTTTTCAAAAACAGTTTTAAGATGTGAAACTTGATCCCACCTTACGCATAATTACTACCCAAGTGCATGACTAAGCATACTACAGAGCGCCAAACTAAACCTATCAACAACCCAAGGCTACAAGGATAAGGGAACGGCAACTATAGGTGGTGTCACCTATGATCATACAATAAGACAAGCTAAAGACCATGCATATCCATACCACTCAACACTTGCATGCATGAAAACCATTTGCTAATAAATGATGAAAATAAGTAGATCATTCATCATGGTCAAGATGAGTATGCTTGCCTCGATTGGCTTGGTCTTCAAACTCTTTAACTCCTCCTTCAACACCTTCGTCAAAAATTGATCTAACGTCGCCAATTAAGGAAGCAAAATAACGCAATAGTAAAAACAGAAAAAGAAAAGTCCTCTAAAAAATGTTGAACCATTTTTATTAAATAGTTAGAAGAAAACTAAAATTACCAGTATTCTTGGTTTTGGGGTTGGATTTACACAAACAGAGATGTGGATTTTTAGAGGTGGATATACATGTCCAAATTTGAATTCAAATATGAATAGTGCATATAAGTGCAACCAAAATATGTGGAAGTTGCTCCATTAAATAGACATGATTTTTAGAATAATATAGGAATTGGAATTAATTCATTTGGCGAAATATTTATTTAGATATGAATTTTGGAAGTTTCTAGAAAATGGAAAAATGGAAAATGCACTGTGCATCTAGGCCGAATCAAACTAGTCGGGCCGTCCCACACACGCGACACAACGCGGCGAGTCCACGCCAAAGGCGTAAAGGCGGAGTACGCCTTCAGCCAACACAGCGCGTGCGGCTGACGCGTTCAAACCTAGCACGTGGGTCTCACCTGTAGGTGAGAGATAGGGAGGAGAGTATGACAGGCGGCGTTCGCCTGTCATCTCCACCCTCACAAAAGGGAGGGCGGCGCACTCACCGACGGTGATGCGGGGCACGGGGAGAAGAATGGTCGGCACCGTTGGGCTCGGGACGATGTCGTTGTGCGAGTGGTGCTGGAGTTGATCGCTAGGGGGGCTCTTTGCCGGCAACAAGGAGGCAGGGCGGTGGAGCTTCGGCTCGAGGTCGATCTGCTCGCTCCGGGCAACAAAACAAGCAGGAGAGAGATGGGAAAGGATCGACGCGCTGAGGGGGTTCCAGAGGAAGAAGAATGAGGGTCGATACCACTCGGACGACGGTGAGCCGAGGCGAATGAGCTTGAGCTCGATCCCAAGCTCGGGGGCTCTGGAGGATGATTGGGTGGTGCAGGGGCACGGTTGGGAGTGTGAGAGGGTGACTGGCATCGGGAGAGAGGCTCCGGGATCCTTTATATAGCAAGGTCGTGGCGCACCATGGACGAAGCTCACAGGTGCCCGCGGGAATGGCTCTAGTGGCCGAGGGAGGAAGCTTGGGCCACTCTGTGGTGCTCGTGAGGGTGTTTCTGGGCTCAGGGAAGAGAGAGAGGAAGTTGGGCGAGGCCGAGGCGGGTCCCGAGCGAGTGTAGTGAGTGGTGGAGCTCGGGCGACGCTTGGGCGAGCTCAGCAGAGAGATGAGGGGGGCGAGGGAGAAGGGGACCGGCAGCATGGTGTGTTGCGGACGTCGAGGCGACCTCGAGAGACACAATTCTGACACCCAAGGTTTTCGGGTGCCTTGGAATGGGCAAGCTATAGTGCGGGAGTGCACTGTAGCATGCTCTAGATTGTGAGCTCTGCATGCCATGGAATTGTTTAAGTGTTGTGGGTGTGGCCACTTGTATCTTGACACACTAAGGGTGTGTAAACAATGCGGGGATGGCCTTGGATGCTCTGGAGACTCACAGGGAGAGAACAGGGGTTGAGAGAGAGAAAAATAACTTGTTGTCTAGAGAAGAAAAATGGTGGTTTTCACCCACCAATAATTGAGCTATGGGCAAGCAAAACTTACTGGAGGTAGAGGGTGATCAGGGGCAGCTATGGTAAAAATTTGAGTAACAATGGAATAGTAGAAGAGGTCAAAACAAGATTTTTCAAAGTTACACAAGGTATTTGAGCTGGGTTTGGGATACTTGCACTGATCCATTTCTCATGAAAATTCACAGGAATGTGATACATGACAAAATGAGGCTATGGTAAAAAATTGCAACTCAAATGGAGGATTTTGCCAATGCAATCACTTCAAACCCTAGAATGAGGAGAAGGGGTTTTAGGATGATTTGACTAACCAAATCAATTAGGATGGAAATGAAACTTTGCAAGATCAACTCCTGAGGCAAATGTGACTTGCTAGAATTTTCCTGCGGTAATTTGATAATATTTCTTATAGAAATATTTCAAATACTTGATATATATCCATAGAGGGTTTTTGGATGTTTTGACCAATATTCAAAACATGACCATGTGTTGAAAGTCACATATATGGACACTATAAGTTCTAAGAGTTTCCCTCAATTTTCTCAAAATTTTCTGAAACATAGAAACAACTTTCTCCTATAAAAGACCATTTCTGGCCTTAGGAAAAGGCCTTTAAATAAAATACAAAAAGAACTTCTAAAATATTATTTTTGTGGTTTTGGGAAGTCTTACAGATAATGGGTTTCAAATATAGTTTTTGAAATATTCTATATAGCCTAAATTAAGCACTTCAGTTCGAGACTTAACTCGGTTTTTTTAAATAAATTTAAGAAGGGGTTTCTATTTCTGTGCCCGATTGCTTAGTTGTGCTCATTTTTGCCCAAGCCAACTAACTTTGCTCACATTTTGCCTCCCCCTCGACCACTTGCTCATAGCAAGCCAAATGGAGCATTGTCGTCCAGTCAACGCCTTTGACCATTACCTCCCGACTAGTGGGTCGGCATGACATACTAACAGGTGGGGCAACTTACTTCTTGCGAGATGTTTTTGAACGCGTAATGGAAGGGGAGGGACACAATTGGTAATGAAAAGGTTGTCCTGGGACGCTTTAAGGCAGAAATAACTAAGGTACGACCGGGTGATAAAACGTTGTCAATGGAAAGAGCTTATGTTAAGGGAGGTGGGTCCAACTTAATTAGGCAGTGCATCGAGTGAAACGTGCCCCCGTGCCAGACTAAACCATCCATGTTCCCCTCTTCGTTCTCGACGGTGGGCGGGGGAGCTATCATTCTCGACCGTTATGGATGAGGTGAGTGAATTCGGAACCCTACTCCATGTCGATTTAGATCTGACCGTGGAGCCTCTATTTTCATATGATTTACAATCTGGATTGTGGGGGCGTGGGTGGGCTGAACGAGATGGAACTGGCATTAACAAACAGGGGGGTGGACGGGTGGTGCTGCAAGGGTTGCTTCCGTTGATTGGAAGTCAGCAGAATTAGATGACCCTATAGATTTGTTCACTGTGCCAATGGCGGATACTAAGATGGCAACAAAAATTGGCATTCCAGTAGATGGTAGAGATAAGGAGGATAGGGGTGAATCTAGTTTGCCTGTTGGAACTAACAGAGATTCATCCGAAGATGTGGATGAACAGTTGATGGAAGATGTTGCACATGGTGTTGATGATGCACACGATTATGAGATGGTAAACACATATGACAAACAAAACCATGTTATTGAAGTGGGGAAGTTGTGGCCAAAGATGGATGAGTCTAGGATGTGTTTCAAGATTTATGCAGTCAAGCATTAGTTTGATGCCAAGACTAAGTGGACTAATAGAAAGAAGTTTTATGCGATGTGCAGAGGTTTTGATGAAAACGCCAAGCCTTGCAAGTGGTACATATCTGCCAGATGCCAACCTGATGGAAGTACCATTAGAAATGATCAAATCCCACATCAACATACTTGTATTACGAGTTCACATAGAGTATCAACCATGACATCACAAATTCGGGTTGCAGAAAAGATCACTCCTATTTTAGCCAAGAAACCAAACACTACTGCAAATAAACTTTTGTTAGACTTAGAAAATCAGTACCCCATTAAGCTCAAATATACCACAGTGTGGAAGGCAAGGCAAAGGGCAATGAAACAATTATATGGTAATTGGACAAATACATTTAGGATGCTTTATAACTTCAAAGCATAGGTGGATAAGAGGTCACCTAGCAGTGTTGTTGAGATAGATACTGAGATAACAAAGGATGGCAAAGTCGTTTTCTCTAAGTTCTTTATGACTTTAGAGCCTTGCATCGATGGCTTCAAAGCAGGGTGTCGTCCACATTTGAGCATAGGCTCTTCTTCTTTTACTGGGAAGTGGAATGGTCAATTAGAAGCATGGAATGCTCTAGATGGCCACAATTGGATGTTCCCTGTTGCTATTGGCCTGTTTCAGACAGAGACAGAGGTTTCATGGACATTGTTCATGATGTAGTTGAAAAGATGCATAGGGCCAGTGTCACCTTTGGCATTCCACATAGATGCGAGTAAAGAGCTAGAAATTGCAATCAAGAATTATTTTTCCATGTTGAGAAGAGATAGTGCTTCGGCCATATGTGGATGAATTTGATCCAAAAATTCAGGGGGGAACAATTTGAGCACATGTGGCCGGTAGCAAGATCTTACACTAATCAGACACATTCATATCATCTAGGCAAGATAATGGCAGCATGCAGTGCGTTTGCTCCATGGACAAACACCTACCATTCTGTATTATGGTACAGGTCAGGATTTAACACTGCCATCAAGTGTGATTATATCAACAACAACTTGGCTGAACTTTTTAACAACAAGGTGAAGCAGTTTATAAACTTGCATGTGCATGACATTGTTGACCAAATAAGGATCGTGATCATGCGTTTGTGGGAATTGAGAAGAAGGATTGGTGATTGTCTATAAGGGGATAAGCTTCCTGTGCTGGTACAATGGGTGGTCAACAGGAGCAGAAATGCTACACATTTATCTGTTGAAAAATCTACAGTGTGGTGTGCTGAAGTTAGAGATACCAAAACTAGAAGGCGGTATGTTGTTGACACTGAAATGTATGACCGCACTTGCCTCGAGTGGCAACACACTGGGAAACCATGTGAGCATGCAATGCTTTTCTTGGCCTCCCAACCAAAGATAAACATGGACCAGTATTTTCATGAATATTATTCAGTAGCAAGATTCAAGGCTGCGTATTTAGCTCCAATTCCGGCACTTACAAATTTGTCTCAGTGGCCTGAAGTGGAAATCTAATTTTCCATGTGTCCTTTCTTAACGAAAAGAAAGGTGCGCAGGCCTAAGGAGAGTTCATTCAAGATAGGGTTTGAGCAAGTTGAGAGTAGTAAAAAGGGATAGATAGATGCAAAGCCTAAAAGGTCCCCCAAAAGGTAACAAAAATAGATGCAAGATGTGCCAGGAACTTGGGCACCGAAAAAGATCTCCAAAGTGTCGTTACACTCCTGAAAGGCCAAAGTATGTTCATGTTTGTGATGTTTTTCATTTGGCTGCTTTTTTAGTTACTAACCAAATGACATGATTTGTTTGTCAGGAGAAAGCATGCAGGCCAGCCCCTTGTTGTTGAAACATTGCAAACTGAAGCTAATCCAGTTGTTGTGCTGGAAACATTGCAAACTGAAACTATTATAGCTAGTCCACACCAGTGAAGAAAACCAAGAGCATTAGTGAACTTTGTGCTGTCAAATCAAAAGCAAGTTGTGGCAAGAAGAAAAAGAAGTGAAAAATATTAGTCTATGAGTCTCATTTTGTGTGATGTAATGATAATTGTATTTCGATGTGTGTTGTACTTTGAAAACTATGTGCCATGTTCGAAATTTGAGCCAGATTTCAAATTCGAGCCAACTTTCAAATTTGAGGCACATTTGAAATTAGTACTCCCTCCGATCGTTTTTAGTTTGCGTCTAAGCTATTTTCAGTTTTCCGGTATTGCTCTATGCATTCCCTTTTTCTCTCAATGCTTTCCTATTTTGCACCCATCACCCGCGTTTCATGCAATCAATCCCATGCATGCATCAACTTCTCTCCTTCCTATTGTTGCGCTAGTGGGGGACAAACCAAGAGACGGGATAGGCAATCGAGCAGTACTAGCAAATCACGCATGCACATTCACTACGGCCCAGCTCTCCTCATGCATGCAGCTTTACTATAGCGAAGGGCAATTTAGTCCCAAAAAATAAAAATGGTGCGCTCCTTGGTATCTGGGTCTAGAGTTATGCGCTGAGTAAAAAGGACTAGAGGGAGTACTTTGATGTGTATTGATATTCCAATGCATTCTCAACTTTTATGCGCGATAGGTGATCAACCCGAGCATTTTTGTGAAGTAAAACTCAAAGTCATGCAAAATGTGCTCCAAATGAGCTCCCAAGTTAGGGTAAACGGAAAAATCTTCATTTTTGGTGTCCATTTGAACCAGAAATTAAACTTAAATGATGCAAAAAAATATAGGAAAACAAAAAAAGGAAGAGCGAGGAGTGTTTCAAACTACGCGTAGACGTACTTGGTAAGCTGATGTTTGTGTCGCTCTTTGAGCGGGTGGTCTAGAGTTCGAGTAAACTTCCTGTCGTAATAAGCCACCTTTATTGCCCTCTTCCCACCGTGCAACCACTAATAGATTGGCTCGTAGTTGGGGTCCCATGAGTCAATAATCGTGCACTCGCTGACAAATTGGCCCGCCGACAAGGGCGTCCGACGCGTTAGTGAGA
Source organism: Hordeum pubiflorum (assembly GCA_000582825.1). Taxonomy (NCBI): domain Eukaryota; kingdom Viridiplantae; phylum Streptophyta; class Magnoliopsida; order Poales; family Poaceae; genus Hordeum; species Hordeum pubiflorum. The sequence goes on along the minus strand of CBMN010213350.1, from coordinate 2,136 downwards.
GCGCTCAGATACCACCGCGCACACGCTCACAAATGGGCATGCGGATGGGGTCCCGCGCGTGAGTAACCGTGAAGCCACATACAGATTGGCCCGCCGATAGGGGCGTCCCACGCGTCAGTGAGAGCGCTAAGATACCACCGCGAACCCACCGACAAATGGGCCCGTGGTTGGTGTCCCACGCGTCAGTAACCGTGCGTTCGCATACAGATTGGCCCGCCGACACGGGTATCCCACACGCCAGTGAGAGCGCTCAGATATCACCGTGCCGCGCACTTGCCGACAGATGGGCCCGTGGTTGGGTCCCGTGCGTCAGTAACTGTTCACCCGCTGACAGATTGGCCCGCCCACAAGGGCATCCCACGCATCAGTGAGAGCACTCGGATACCACCGTGTACCCGTGGACAGATGGGCCCACGGCTGGGGTCCCGCGCATCAGTATTCGTGCATCCGCATACAAATTGGCCCAACGACAGGGGCTTCCCACGCGTTACTAAGAGCGCTCAAATACCACTGTGCACCCACCGACAAATGGTACCGCTGTTGGGGTCATGCGTGTCAGTAATCATGCACCCGCATACAGCTTGGCACACTGACATGGGCGTCCCACACGTTAGTTAGAGCACTGAGATACCACAGCGCCATGCACCCGCCGACAGATGGGCCTGCGGTTGGGGTCCCGTGCGTTAGTAACTGTGCACCCGTTGAAAAATTGGCCCGCTGACACGGGCATCCCACGTGTCAGTGAGAGCGCTCAGATATCACCGTGCACCCACCAACAGATGGGCCCACGGTTGGGGTCTCGCGAGTTAGTGACCGTGCACCTGCTGACAGATTGGCCCGCCACCCACGCGTCAGTAACTGCTCACCCGTTGACAAATTGGTCCCCCATGGTGTCGTACGCGTCAGTGAGACCACCCGCCTACGACCACGCGGCTGCTGACAAACGGGCCCTACAAGTCAGTATATGCACCCACTATTTACGACCGCGCAACCGCTGAGAGGGGTGTCCCACTCGTCAGTCAGTAACCGCGCCAAGTAATGATTAAAGGCTTTGACCCAATGGCACACCCCAGTCTGGGATTTTGTGAGGATGGGCCGCGTAGTGGAGGGGAAAAGTGAGGGCTGCAAAAGAGCGGGGCAATGTTGAGCAGAACTAAGTATGGAGGGGCATGAAAATAGAAATCCCATTTAAGAAATACTTTTTGGCCAGGATATTTTTGTATAAAATAGTTTTATGGCCTATACACATGGCATGATCATTGGGAAAACATTTAGCTCAAGGGAAGGAGTTATAAGGTTAGGGGAACTTGTGTGAATTATCTGCACATCCAAAGAACAAGAAAATAGCAATTCAAATCAAAAATCAAATCAACACAAAAGTTTTTGTTGGTCCAATTTCTTGAGCTTTATTAATCATAGTGATGTGATACAAAACATTGGGTGTGTCAGCAGGCCCCCAGGCCGAATCCTACTAGGGAGGGAATCCTTCGCTCCTCAACCAAGTGGAGGAGGAGAAGGATTCCTCCAAGGCCGGCGCCCCTCCTGCTCCACCACCTATATATATGTGGGGAGGGCTCCCCCTTGAAGCACATCAAATCCTAGGGCCTCTCTCCCGCATTGCTCCACGCTCTCCCGGTCTAGTTGGCCTAAGTGTTTACATTCTAATTAGACGGGCTCTAATCTCGGTCTAATTGGTCTAAGTGAATTAGACTCTCAATTAGACAAGAAGTGTCGCTAGGCATTCTCCCTCTCTAGTTTTCTCGCAGTTCTTCTTCCTGGACGTCGAAGCTCTGCGGGACTACTACCACGGAACGTGTGGGAGGGGTCATCTACTTCGACTCTCAACTCGGTAAACTCTTCTCATGGCTGGGAGGTGTAACCTAGCTGCGAATCAGCAGGTTCGTTGGGCTGCATCAACTCATCACTGTTTCCGCTCTCTGCACCGTCGGTGAGTCCGATTGTTATCGTCATCTTCATAGTGATCCTGGGTGATATCATGTAGCTTAATTTTTTGTTGTGTAGCATGTTCCTGATGAGGACATCCCTAGTCCTTTACCATCTTTTTCTATTGATGATGATGCTGCTCAAGACAAGCCCAATGAAGTGAGGATTGGTCCAATGACAAGAGCTCGTGCA
>CBMN010213342.1:0-13445 GCA_000582825.1 Hordeum pubiflorum | reverse complement strand
AACCACACATGGAGAAATATGCTCTAACAGTCCTATAGCGTGACCTGGCTGAATTCCCTTATAGATATCTCGGCCTACAACTTGCAATCAGGAGCTTGATGAGAGCCGAGTGGCACCCCATGCTTTACCAAGTATGACACTTTGTTTCGACATGGAAACGGGGTCCCATTTAGAGTCCGGGACGCCTTGTTTTGGTGCAATATGTCATTGTCAACTAATTCACCACCTCATGATCTCAAACGCGCCGGAGTGGGCTTTCGAGGATATCAACAAGTGTATGAGGTCGTTCTTTTGCGGATTGGGCATCGAGAATCTGAAAGTGCAAAAACTTGCACTCCGAGTCAGATTGGAGTGGCTCGAAAGGACAGACCCGCAGCGACCTTGGCAAAGATTGCTGACGATGAAGGATCCGGATGCACGGGCAATTTTTGACACTTTGGTAAGCATCAAGGTGGGGATGGGAGAGAGGGTTTTGTTCTGGAGAGAAAAGTGGATCCATGAATTCTCAGCTATGAAACATTGCCCCTTTGCCGGTTGCAACGGTGCAAACCAGAACCATAAACGGTCCCACGGTCCAACAAGCGCTTGTGGATGGCAGATGGATGAAGGGCTTTGAGGCCGGCTACTCCTTCACCACACAGATTCAATGCATGCACTTATGCCAGGCGATCGCCACTGTGGATAGGGATCCGGCAACACCTGGTGTGTTTACTTGGCCGAGCTCGGTGACCGGCGGATACGCGACCAAATCGGTCTACAATAGTATGTGGTCGAACCTTCAGAGATCACCCACGGCTGCCTGCACTTGGAGAAGTTGGCCGCCGCTTAAGTGCAAGTTGTTCGTGTGGCTTGCCTTGTAGCATAGTCTATGGACCTTAAATTGACGGGCAAGGCATGGACCACGGGATCAACCTTCAACGTGTTTCACGCGTTCGCACGCGAAAGACAACGTCAAATATATTCAGAGGTGTGGCATCGGGTGTTTGATCAACTTAGACTCAACGTCCACGGGCCAATTACCGCGGACACATTCTGCGACTGGTGGTTGAGAAAGAAAAGGAACTTCAGGATGCAGGTAGAAGAGGGTTCGCCATTTTAATCACCGCGATGGCGTGGGCTATTTGGAAGCAAAGGAATGTGAGGATGTTCAACCATGCTGACCAGCAGAAATTGTTCGATATCCTATCCACAATGGTCTTGCACGAGATTACCGAGTGGCAGCTTGCAGGGGTTGTTGTTGGTGGATTACAACATTTTGTGAGAATTAATCTAGATTAGGTGTTGGCGTAGGGAGAGTGTAGTCAGGCTGCCGAATCCGGGACAGACTTCCTGTAATTATCTTTGTACTCTTGAAAAAGAAAAGACACGACACGCCTCCCGGAAAGAGCCGACAAGGAGGCGGCGGCGGAGATGCCAGATGACCGTGGAGGCGGCGGCGGAGATGCATCGGCGGGCATCGTGGAAGCTCTCGGGGAGTGCGCGTCAGCTCCATAGGGCTTCCCCGGCCTCTCCAAGACCGGCGTCCAGGTCACTACTCCCATTCCCCATTTCTTGGATGGAGGTTCCTCCGGCCGGTCGACGCCGACGAGTATGCCATCGCCCGCCGCCGCGAGAACGGCGTGCTCGCGGTCGCCGCCGCCGGAGAAGAAGACCTAGCCGGGGTCTCTCGTTGGCAATTGTAGCACAATGAACGAGGAGGAAGTTCCCCAACCGAATCAACCGGCGACTGATTTGGTTGTATATACACAATAGATAGACACATACATACAGTTCACTCATTTTACTTACAACAGCGAGAATCGTCATTTTATTTACTCGCTGCCTCTGTTGCAGCAGCATATATACTCTGTGGGTTCTCATCCCATCCTGACAATCTTCAGGTCTCCACTCTCTCGATCAGCTTGATGCCCGACGCTTCCAAGATCTCCAGCGCTTCACAGCCGCAAACACACAGGTCAGAATCTCAGGATTAGTCATAAGCATCACCAGAGTTATTAATTTGTTCCTGCACTCACCAGGGATGTAGATCTCCGGTTCCAGAGGCCGGATCACCCCCTTCCTCTGAACCTTGTTCTGGAGCAAGAGCTGCAACAGAAGATGGGGATAAATTAACACATGTTTCTTTCTGGTGCAGGTGCAGGATGTCTGTGTGTGATGTGTTGTGATTGGAATGGCAGTTGTACCAGGGCTCCTATCGCTGCCGGTACCCCGACGGTGAGGGCCATGGCGGTGGTCGACCTGCCGTTCTCGGTCTTCCCGAACTCCAGCAGCGTCGCTTGGTGCTTCTCGCTGGGTCGCCCGTCGGGGTACTCCACCTCGACTTCATGGTGGAGCAGTACCATATCCTGAATTATGGGAGCAAAGCACATTTTTAGTGCATCATGGTCCAATTAAGCCAGTCTCTTTTAATTTATTCTGCAAGCCTGTTTATGATTGAGATATGGTGTTGGGAAGCAATGTGAGATGTAGAAGTACAGGTTGGTCATCAAACTGTGAATCTACTACAACACTAATAAGTCTCTGCGCGTGAAATTTGGTGCTGCCAGATTCACAGTTGATTATGTCAAAAATGATAAATAAAACTATTACTCTTTTGAGATCTTTGCCTCTTAAGTAACATTATGTGATTCTCTTCTCTGATGAGAAAACAGAGGTCACAGAGGCAGGAAAAAACAGAGTAATGCTTCTGTTATATTGTTTGTACAACAATAATTTTAATAGCTATATGCAATATATGAGATATAACGACGATGAAAGATAATAAGTCTCACCTGCTCATTGTGGCCATAGGCCATTCTCTGTTCCATTCGTTGGCAAATAACACTGAATGCACTTGAACAATCCTTAGGAATCTGTGTCTCCTCATGCAGCCCCAAGAACCTAGCAGGTGTAAGACCAGTTAAGTGACTCATCAGTTCTAACCGCGAATTTTCAGAAGCAATGCTGATTGTTGCTAACATATTCTTAAATTATTTCTTGCAATCGTAGTAATTGCACATATATATGATGACATGATTAAAATGGTACTAAAGCAGTCTGAAGAAGAGATGCAATTGGGACACATAAAGCATAGGGATCAGAAACTAACTTGATGGTTTTGAGTATCTTGATGGCTAGTTCCTTTTCTTTGCAATGCCCAAGCATCATGAATCTTGAAATCAGTTCATCGTCATGTCCTCCAGTTTCTTCACCATTTACTTTTGTGTTAGATGCGGATACATTGTTGACATTAAGGAGTTCAGTGAGAAAAATCCTATATGTTGGGCGATTAGTTTCTTGTAGCAGTGGATGATTTTCAGCATCAAAAAACCCAATTTTCGCCAGGACAGCCATGATCTCACTAAATCCTGAGCAAATGCAACAAAAATATTACACACTGCAAAGAGAACAACTCAGTGAAAAAATATATATCAACATTTACCTTCATAACGAAGAGTGGACCTATATACAGTAGATGCTTCTTTGGAGATCCCATACAGATCTCCATACATCAAGGAATTTCGATTTGGCAAGTGCTCCAGAGCAAAAGCTGGAAGCTCTGGTAGTCTGAGCCTTTTTGCTGACTCATATAATTTACTACCTGTGGAAGTGGGAAGTAAATGATATCAATGAACATATATAGTAGGTAATTACTGAATCTGTATTCCCAAAAAACCAGACCCATGTCCTGTTTTCAAAAAAAACAACAACAGACCCATTTCCTTGTATTTCTACTCACTTTTATAGCACTAGATAATTGCACTCATAATATGTCATTTTTTATCTTTTCAACACCCTGTCACAGTCCATGACATGAAAAAGGATTGCCAACTGTTAAATATGCCCAGTGTGTATAAAATGATAGTGTATGCAGTAGCGATAATTAGCTCGGTACATGTACAAATTGGAAAATACCACCACACGTGAGGCTGATAAGTGGGCTCTGAGGCCACATGACAGTGACACAGCTATGGTATTTTCCAGGTCAGGTGATCTTCGCAGCATTAGGATGCAATTGGCCCGATGTATTAAGTATAAGGTTGTGTCAGTAAATCAGTCTATTGGATTGTGCTCTCTATCTGTGGCCAATTGATGAGACACCAGACTAACTTACCATCCACATTAATGATCTCTCCAAGAAATTTGTAGACAGCAGGATTTCTTCCAGCTCGGATGGCACCTGCTGGACTCCAACTAAGAATGAGGAAAATAACCATTAGTATTCCTGGTAAAAAATGTTTTGTGAAATATTGTACGACAAGCTCCACAGGTGCGGAGACCTTGTTATACTGCTAGTCACTAGAGATAGTTGAATTTACCTGAACTTATAGGCCAGTGGATTGTTTGCGGCAGCTGGAGATGGAAGTCCACCACAGAAAGATGTAAACGCCTTTATTTTTCCATTCTGAGCATGTGCTTCATCAATCATTTTCATTGACAACATGTGATCTGTGCACAGGAAATGTATTTATAACTTGTTCCGTCATGCAAAGTTGCTCCATGACAAAAGAACATTTTCTTCATCACATCTCAATGATGATTTTTAGCGATGTATGTACCTATGCCAGGATCAAGGCCCATTTCACAGAGTATAGTTACACCTGCTCCTTGCGCAGCTTGCTCCAACTTTGACATGGAATCATCAACATAGCTTGCTGTGACCAAGTGCTTCTTGAGCTGTCATAGAGAAATGTAACTCAATCAACTGAAGCAATTCATCAATTTCCATATAGCACCAGTAGTGGTTTAAGCCTACCTCTATGCATACTCTTGCAATGGCAGCATGAAAACTAGCAGGCAGCAAGCTGACTACGACATCAACCTGCAAGAGGAGCTCCAATCATTTTTTAATCTGCAACAACAAATGAGTTCTCTTGACGAGGAAGAGTAGAAATGTATATCCAGAACTGCATAAACATGAAAATTTAACCTCGGAATGCCAACAGGATTGGGTATTTTTATTTGCGACACAAGTCTGGCCTCTTATACTCACTGTGAGACACTATGATAAGTAGTGCTTGTTCACTAGAGAAATTAAATGTCAGAGTTAAAATACCTGTGAAACAAGATTCGAAAGACTTTCAGTATCTGAAACATCGAGCTGAGCTGCTGTTGCATTCTTTATTCCGTCAACTGTCTGAATGCAGAGAAACAAAAACATGAGAAAAGTAACGGACTAATGGTTGAATTCTAAAATTACATATTCAGTTTGGACAAAAATGACAGCATAATGAATTTTCCAAATCTTATTAATATCGACAAACATGATAAAATCAACACACAATTTTTTCCAAGTAAAGTTTGCATAAGAGCTAAGGAGCGCACGGTACTGTGAGACTCACCTCTTCTGCATCTTTTTGATACAGAGATGCCACAACAACATGTACTTGGTCGATGTTTTGGCAAGATGTTAGAAACTCAGCAGCTGGCCGACAAACTCTTCCAGCTCCAAGGATTAAAACCTTTGGTCCTGCTTTATCCATGCTGTCATCAATTCCGCATTCGCTGACTCTTCCTATCTTTAGAGATATCTCGGCGGCATTAGGATCTCCACGGTGCGCATTAGCTATAGAAGTCAAGGAATCGATGATCTTGTCTAATGTAGTTGTATCATCTGCTCCTACCTGTAGAATGGAATGCATCATATGTTTCAGTACAAAATCAAACAAAGGTTGTCTTTAAAGGCATGAATTGGTGAGGGATGCTAAAAGTGAAAATACTAATCCAACATGCATTGCATCGAGTACATATGTTAATTATTAAGGTATGTTTATGTGATGTATCAGACCTGTGAGGTCCTGGTACTTTTTTTCTGCGGAAGAGTTCCTAACGTTATAAGGAAAAATGCCAGAATTGTGGGGTCAAAACGCAGTCCATTCATATTAAGAAGGAACCTAAGAATCAAAGGTATACTGTTCAAAAGAAATAAAATGCTCCCAGAAACAGGGCCCTTCAGTTTCTTCCTTCCTCAAACCACTAGAGGATCTGCGGTAGCAAAAATACTTATAAAACTAGCACACCAAAGAGAATGCCCAAAAATCGTTTAAAGGAGCACAGTTCAAAAAGGAAAGGAGATGAAAGGAGGGGATCACAAACTGATTCATGGCAGTCCAAGCTTCCAGTTAGTTGAAGTGGGAGCTCGGAAGACTGTGGTAGGCACAGGAAGGGGGGTAGAGATTGAACATTTACAACCCACTCAATGATTGAGTGCAAAATATCTAAAGGGCTATGTTTGCCCAGACGTACTGATCTCTTCTTCTTATTTTTGTCTTTTTATTAGGTGATGACCCGATAGGGATGGGCAAGGGTGGTCCAAGAGCTGTTAGATCCAACTTCTTTCCTTTGATGTTCTTGGACACCTTTCAATTATTTGTACTATTTACTTTATATTATTATGCTCAGTAATTGATCAAAAATGGCCACCAAAAGTTACCATCCATCACCATCGGTTTAGCATGACCACCACACTTTTTCTAGATGAAAAAGAGAATCAGAAGTCTGATTCTGTGACTACTGACGAGATGTCTTTTGCTAGGCCATCTTAGCCCCCTTGACTATAAGTCTTTTGATGTATGCTTGTAGAAAATAATTTCTCTAAAAAAGCTAAATGTTAACTACCAAACTAGAGACAGCATGTTGTGTTTACTTCGTACTGAAAATAGTTCACATCAGTAAGAAATTTTATTGCTTACTTCAAGCTCCGAGTAGGACATATCGTCGATGCTTTGTCCAACATCACATTTAACCAAGTGAAAAGAACCCCCAGCTGTCTCAATGATGTCCAAAGCTTCATTTATAAGGAACTTATCAAAGAGGTGGCCACAGAGAGATACCTGTTTTATAGATCGACAAATTGTTAGGAGGCAACTGAGAAGTCAGTATAGAGCAGAGCATATGCAAGTTCCAAAAGATTTAGTTAAAAAATGCACCACAATATTAGAGAATTATATTTCTAACCAGGGTGGTGTACTTCTTATCAGGCAATGAATTCGCTGGAGTTGGTGGCAATTCTCTGCGTAAGAGCAAAATAAAATGTTAGAAATAACATCATGGGCAGTAAACATGCTCGGAGATGGTAAATATATACCAGTCACCAGTCATGACCAGAAAAGTATGGCACTGTAAACATAACAAATGCTTACAAACAGAAAAAAAAGTACCAATGTTCAAAAATATTCTGAAACATGGTCGAAAGATAAACAGATCAGTTCAGATTGGAACTACATCCTGTTCAGTATGAAACATATATTTGAATTATATTAACTATTTTGTTCCCTTTGTAAAACAAATCTAGGATCTCAAGGATTCAGGGAATGAACAGAGTTACATATCCTAACAACTATCACACAGAATTACGACGGTGGTGGTGAGAAATATTTGAAACTTACATCATAGTCTTTCTCATCCGAGGAATATATTCATACAGAGGAGTGAGTTTGCCAGCATATGTGATGCAAGCTCTTCTCAAGTGAGAAGGAAGCTCCAGCAGTCCCTTAGCTGAGGCCAAGCTGGTAACAAATCTAGATAATATGTCTCCAAAATGTTGGGAGGCCTGCAGAGTTTGAGTTCAAAAGAATAGGAGTCATCTCATAGCAACAAATTGGAACTGCAACAAAAATAGTTTATTTTGTCTTATCATAAATTTCTCACCTCTCTGGAAAACTCTGTAGGCAGAATGTCAACAGCTAAGCAGATCACGCCATCGCCTTCCATATCATCATGGTATAAATTAGTCGAAGTATCATACCTAGATTTGCATATCCAAGGAAATTTGTCAAAAAGTCACTGGTTAAGCAAAAACCACCAATTATGAAGAAGCAGAACCAAGTATCTGTGTGGTACTACTCCAGAGCACTTACCAGAGACGGTTCTATTTATTCATAATTAATAGGCAATGTCCAGAAGATTACAAGAAATTTAAATTATGCATCCGTAGTGAATATCCAAAATACTTACCGGAAGAAAGGCCTCTCTATTGATGTACTTTTGTTCACAAATTCGATGGAACCTCCAATGTCACAAGTTATATCAGAAATGCCAACCAAAGGGCACCCATTCTTCATCAGCTGTTGTAACTGATCAATGCTCAATAGTCTTGGAAACCTCCTCTCCCAGTACATACAATTAACTGTAGAAATGCATGGATAAAAATTAGAATATAATGGCTAAACGACTAGTATTGTTACTGCAACACATAGCAGATTTTTTATGAAATCTCCATGATTTATAAGTGTAAACTACACACCCTGCAACCGGCACCTCATTATATTAGCAACTCTATCAATGCCAGCATCAGTTTAGAACTAGCACTGTTCTGTGCTATGCAGTTCAATGCTTAGTATCTTTATATAACTACTAATAACATAGATGATGAAAATCCTATGATCTAGACTTGTTTTAGAGATTGTGCCAAAAATACAGAAACGTAACAAAACCGAGCAATATAAAATGGAAGCAATGAGTGGTGGACCATACCAATGGCAGATGCATATGGAGCAATCCTTTCATGAAAAACAGGGCGGTAGTGTTCCGGATGAGCATAATAGTCAGCCTACAGACAATGTCGATGAAATATTTCTTACAGTTAGGCTATAGAGAAGTGAAGAAATACTAATAAAACAGAAGAGATAATTTTGTTTGTTTGGCTAACACCATAGTTCAAAATTTACTAAGAGAAGCGAAAAAGATCAGTAGTGGATTGGTGTTAACAGGATTAGGAATGTGAGGGCATGATCAATGTACTGTAAACAGGCAAAACATTTGAACAGGTCTTTGCAGAAAATTAGTTGAACGATGGAAATTGTATTATGAGAAATGGGTATCGTGTTATGACAGGATAAAATGTTTATTTCAGTTGAGAGTAATGATCTATGCTAATGTTATTATACCTTGGCATTTCCTGTCAGAAACTAAAAAACCAACATTTATTTGATCAACTTAAGAAATGTGCATTACTTTGTCGAAACATCTGCTGGGATCCTTGGGTGCGACCATGTCTTTAGATGTGACAACACATCCATATAGTTGGAATGCTCTCCTGGTTGACTGATGATGTGGAGGCAGACTCTTTCCCTGTATAATTTCAGAACTAGAGCAAACTGAGATATTTAAGAAGCTATACTTGCAAAAATAATAATCAAATACCGACCCATAACCACTCAATCAGTAACCAAATTTGCTAGCATAGATAACACATCCGCAGGTGGCAGAGATTTCGTTCATTTCAATGGGGACAAAACAAAGTAACTCTTATTTATACACTTAAATGTGAAAATTCTGGCACAAAAGGAGTAATACCGCAAAGAGCTCGGGAAGTTTCTCCGCATCAACGAAGGTATGTGGCAATAGCTTGAATATCTCTTGCGCGCCCTGCGAAACTGTGACATATGAAGTTATAAATGTGAGCAAGTGTGCTGCAACCAGTAACCTGAATGTGAAGACAATGAAAGTTAACACTGGAATTACCATTTCCGGATCCGGTGAATGCAAATACAATTGGACAGATTCCAGATGGAAGTCCATATGTTGCTATCTCTTCACCAATGGCGATGACTGCAGCCTTCGCTGCAGCGAGCGAAGGATACATATGTGATTGCCCCAGAGACAGAAACGGAGTCGAGTATCCAAGGCCCAAATATCCTGAAATTGCAAGGGAAATACTTTATCAGAATGCATAACTAACAGTTGCTTACGACAGAACAAAATTGCCCTTCATGATAAGTCCAGATAGGAAATTGGAGCATCACAGGCATAAGAATATCAGGTCAGAATATGAACTGAGAAATGACAAAGTTTTCTTACGCTGTCCAAGTCCGTGTAAGAAGTCTATCAGGCCAGCTCTACCAGCAAACTTCCCAAATGCCAGCATTCTTTTCCCATCATCGTCAACAATCAGCTCATAGTCAAACAAGGACACTCTTTCTCCCATGATCTGCAAAATTTGAACCGGCAATTTAGCGCGCCATTTCCTCCGCAGGAATGCGTAGGCACAATATGATAACTACCTTATCCAACAGCGGCATATTCTCCTTCTGGGCCTTGTGGGTGTGTGAGAAGAACGCATATGCTCTATCAGGAAGAATCATCTCCAGCTGCACAAGGAAACACATCTCAAAACGTTTTCACAACCGTGACACCGTCGCAAACCGTAAATCAAAGTCAATTGGAGTATCTAGCTTAATTGGTTGCAATGTTACCTTTGGTTGCTTGATGCCTACGATGAGGCCGCACTCGGACAGGTCGTCTGAAATCTCGCACCCAGCATCATAATACTGAGCATCATGATGGATCCTCTTTGTGCTTGGCTGCACGATGATCCGGTTCACGCCGGATTTGCTCCTGCCTCCTCCGAGCACAAGGCGAGCGCAGTGGGAAGGAGTTAGCGGGCACCTCCTCTCCCACATATTGACAGTCTCGGCGAGAATGCCGATGACTCCATTGCCCAGCAAGGTGTCATTTCTCTGCTGAGTGAGAATGAACAAACATGCCATTATTGTGAGAAATTTAGCACAAACTGGACAATTCAATAACAATATCAACGGGATAGAGCGACGCACTTCGGTTGTCTCGGACCCCATTGAGGATGAGCGCAGTTAAGGCGCGACAATCATGAACCTGTCACCGGCTGCTCCTGAAACTGAGCAGAGCGCCTGACATTCAGGTTGCCACAATTCAGAGTACAGTTAGATTTCCTGCCATAAGGATAGAATTCTCAACAAATACCACATTGCAAATTAGTGGTGGTTAATTGAGAGTATGTGTTATTTTTATGTTGTTCATTTGTCAAACATGTGGCAAAATCAAACATGTGGCAAAATAGTCATGTTCACATGAAAATAAAATACTTGTGTTTATTTCAAGGAAAGGTACATGCCAAGTGGAGTAATAAGCTACTAGCCACTTGAAAGGTACCTTTCCATTTTATAAAAATAAAAATAGAAATCTTCGGCCAACACTCTTTTGCTTGCTAGAGGTAACTGTCACATGCCACTAGCTAGCTAGACAACTAATCCCTCCGACCCAATTAAAGTTGTACTGGAGTTGCGTCAATTAATTCAGATCGGGTGGAGTAGTAAATTTTATATAAAAGGCACAATTTGCAATTAATTATGCAGCCCAAATTTACTCCTTGTAAAGCAGAGCATCGCACGGCCGTGTGTGATGTCCAGTCAAACAATCGAAGGTCCAAAACAAAGCAGGATCACAAGTCACAACTCACAACCCAAAAAAAGTGCCAGTCTTTTTTGGCAACATGGTCGAAGTAGTGTTTGGCCAGACGGCAGCATGTCCATCGTTTTCAAGCGGTCCATCCATCCACCACCGGCACCGCGGCGACACGCGCGCGGCCGGTGCCAGCCACCAGGCCGCGCGGCTCGTGAGCTACATCAGCGGCCTCACGCTTGTCCCGGCGTCCGTCCGCCTGCCTTTCTTGCGTGCTCCTCCTCCTAACCGCCTAACCCGGCGTGTGACTCGTGAGCAGGCGGTGCCACGCGCCCGGCGCCTCACCGCCCGGACCGCGAGCAAATGCGCATGGATGTTCGCCGGCCACCGTTGCCTGCCCCGGGTGCTGACCGGCGCCAGCGCAAAGGCCGAGCTGATCGGAAGCCTGCCTCGCGGCCGGAGCCGGAAACCTCGACGCCGGTGCCCGTCCCCGAACCCAGGGAAACTGAAGCCCAACCCACGATCGGCCAAAATCTAAGGAGAAAAAACTTGGCTGGGTTTGCCGTACCTGGGAATCTCGAGCAGCGGCGGGGCGAAGGCGTGGAGAGCTTGAGCCCTTTTCGTCAATGGCGCCCGCGCACGTGAGGTTCCGGGGAATGGGGAGGAGATGGAGCTGGACGAGGAGTATATATAGATATATATCGATCCAGAGCTGGGTGACGGAAGAACAGCACAATTTGGGCACGAATATAGTAGGAGATTTTGAGTTTGAAATGGGGTTTTATCACGAGGACGACGGCGACGGCGATGGCGACGAGGAACTGGAAACGCAGTAGCTGAGGTGGGGTGCGGGAGGAGGCCGGGAACTGGAAAGCGATGCTGTGCTGCGTGCTGGGCGGGCAGACTTGAGACTCCTCTCGCTCGCTTTTGGTTGTCTTCTGCCGGGAAAATCGGCAAAACCGAAGTATTGTTTCAGGGCATGTTAGCACGGAGAAGAAATAAGGACATGTGCAGATTGGTCTCACACGTACGCGAGACTCGGGTGATACAACAATGTTTAGCTTTTCTGGTAGTATATATGATCTGTACATACAGTGGCGGTTTCAGGCCCGTGTTGGGGAGATCCTTTGTTATCTGTAGCACAAATTACATAGTACATCACTGTAGCGTACTGTGGATGCAAGGCTTGCCTGTGACGTTGTGTTATGCCAGGTCCGCTACTGTGTACATACAATATTAATCAATATGATACGTAAAGGGTTTTAAAACTTGGGCAAGATGGATAGATAAGCACGCGTCGTCGTTTGCCGTCATTCTTAAACGAGCGGATCGGTGGAGTGAACTCGCGGCCTTCTGACGTGGGGTGCCTATATATCCGGCTTTCCGTCGACTGTTGCACCTCACATGGTTCCGAGAGGGAGAGAGGACAAGGCCGATCGACGAGGACGTTCGAGTTTCTCACGCTTCGTCTTCGTCCCACCCACCCACGTGGTGAGGTGAGGCCACCGCCGTAGCAGACGATCACAGCGGCCAGACGTATAGTAGCACGGTAGCACCGTAACGCCCACGTGTCGGTCGCCAGATATGGTATAGCATGAAAACCCGGAGAGATATTGGCAACGACGGCTTATGATCGACGGATCAGCGAGAGGGGCCGGAGCCGTGCGTGGCCTCGCAAGATCGGTGGGGGTTGCTTTCTCGCGACTGGACGGCTGCAATTTTTACTCGCCAAACCCCGGCTATAGATCAGCACATGCAACAATGTCAGAGGGCAAGAAAGGAAGGTGACTTTTGCAGTTGGAGAGTGCAGTGTCAGCACCGAGCGAGCTCGTGACAGCAACCTACGGCCTGCTAAAAAAACGGGGGGCAACAAAATGGAGACGTCTAGCCGTGGCGCCCTCTCCCTCTCGAAGCCCAAGCAAAGTATGCGACCAAACTCTCATGTGCGATCGTCATGCGATCAAGGCATGTACCACTAATAGAAAACTTAGACCGGAGTATTAGTCCCGGTCTAGTTTTGGACCGGGACTAATGTGACCACTAGTCCCAACTCGTGAGACATGGCTTTAGTCCCCGTTCGTTTGTGACCTCTAGTCCCGATTGGTGTTTACATGCCTCGTTCAGGACTAGAGATAGACATTTAGTCCCGGTTGGTATCCCCAACCGAGACTAAAGATGTCCCTATATATAGTGCTTTGTCCAGCCCGAGCCCGAGCTCTCCTTTCTTTCCTCTGTTCTTCCCCTTGCTCGAGCTCATCTTCCATTTTTGTCAACATTTGTCAAGATTTGAGGCACCCCATTTATCC
>CBMN010213335.1:0-12118 GCA_000582825.1 Hordeum pubiflorum | reverse complement strand
AATGCTATTATCATTCATAAGATTTCTAGTCTCGAACGTCAGATCACGTGGCTGAAGCAGGACATAAGTAATTACAAGAAGGACATAGAAGTTCTGAAGTCCGAGAGGACTCAATTGAAGACGAAGAAAGCCCATGACATAAGGGAGGGGCAGGTGAATAGGAACAAGCTTCGTGAGCTTAAGTTAGTCCTTCGAAAAAACTAGGTAGTGTCGAGAGGTGAATACAGCGTGAGAAGTTTGGTGCTTTTTTTGTGAATATCGTGAAAACTTTAGTTTGTGGAGCCGATAGCATCTTTTGTGAATTGCTAAAACGTTTAGCATCTTTTGACAATTGCTGAAACGTTTAGCATCTTTTGTTAATTGCTAAAACGTTTAGTTTGTGAAGCTGGTAGTATTTTTTTTATTAGCGAAATATGACAGTGCCGGCGTGCAAATATGTCCAACGCCATAGGTATTCGAAATACTGATGGCATCGTCTTCAACGCCACAACTAAATTCTAACAGTGGCGCCATATTGGTGGCGTAGGGTGTCCATGCCAGCAGGTCCCTTTTTGCCATGCCATAGCTAGGCTTTTCTGCACTAGTGCAAAGAGATTGGTGGTGGAGCAGGAGGAGGACGTGGATTGCATAGCTATATGTGGATACAGTGACCACATTCTCCTTGTCGTTGTTGGACATGTCGTACACCTCAGGAACAAGTAAGTTGTCATCCTTCCTCTTGGAGAACTTGGAGAATTTCTTCTTCTTGAGTACAACCTTCTCTGACTTGTATTCTCTTCTCAAAAGGACAATCTGCAACAAAGTTTTGAGACTATCACAAGTATATCACTTTCTTCTCCGAAACGATCTTCCCTTGAGAGTTTCCCCCTTGTGAACAATGGTGCCTGAATATTTCTTGGCCAAGAGGTCTAAGTGTTCTTCAAAGTCATTTGCTTAGTATGAGCTATCATCTTCTTCATCACATTTCACTTCTTCTTCTTCATCTCTTGAAGCACGCACAACCACCTTCTCGGCCTTCAAAGCAAGGTTGGAGTTCTTGGTTAATTCCTTGAACAATGACAAGGATCTTCTTTGACTTGGTCTCCAAAAGGTCATGGGTGGTGAAGGTAGACACAACTTGATTGGGAGTCCTCTTGGCATAGTTGGAAGGTTGATGAATCATCATGACCATAGTATGATCCGTCAAGACCATGATACCAATGAACTTGTCCTTGATAAAGTTGTCCTTGGCCCAATTGGAGGCAAAAGTCCTCAAGTCCATACAAGACACATCAACCTCTGAAACACCTCTTTTGAGGTCTCACCGTCATTTCTTAGAAACAAGTTCACTTCGTTCTTAAGAAAAATCAATCAAGATCTTTGAATGCTAGCATCATCGTTGAATATCTCCTCAAGATAGTCTCAAATTTTCTTGGCGGTCTTGAAGAGAGCAATGGAGTCACTATACACGTGAGGGGTATGTTGAGGCGAGTAGAAAGGCTCAGCCACATTGTAATATGGAACAGTGGGTGGCTTAGGTGCAACAAATAAGCAAGATGCAGAGGTGGAGGGTTTAAAGCGCGCATCCACCTCTTCCTTGAAGGTGCAATTGACTTATTTCAACATAATAGATTTGAATTCGGCCATGAAAGATGAGAAGTCTGTTATGGTCAGGTAGCGGTGAGTGCATGAGCAGTGGGTTTTGTAGCGGCGGGAAGCTCATCAGGAGGGGGTTGTTGAATCCCCTCACCATGGTTTTCGCCACACCCTCATTCTCATGATCAACCATATTCTGTTTAGACGGTTAAGCCTAGATAAAGAGTCAAATCTCTGATACCAATTGAAAGAATCAAATCGGACTAGCAGGGAGGAGATGAATAGGCGACTACATGTTTTCTTACTTAATTGATGCTTATATGGTAAAGGGATAAAATAGGCTATCTACATACGCAATTAGGCGGACAACCTATATGGCAACAAGCAAGGAACAAGATAATGACGACGACAAGCTAATTAGCAGTCCAACAAGCTAATTAGTCGTTAATGTCTCAGTAATCTACTTTTATTGAGAAATAATAATTAAACTGCACATGGATGGGAGGACATGGAATTGCATATAGCCATGTACAAAAATAAAATTAGAATATATAAAAATAGGTATAAAAAATTTCCAACTCTATTTGTGTGTGAACGAGTAATAGCAAAAGTGATAGGAAAAATACGAGAAAGAAAATCAACTTGGATGCACATCAAGGAGCTTGCGATTGCCATGGTGCCCTCCTTGCTATTGTTGCGAATTTCAGAAACCTTAAAAATTCTGGAAGAAAAATCCACAAATTCAAAAAATGTTTATGAATTTAAAAAAATATGGATTTTAGAAATCATAAGCTCATAATTTTTTCATAATTTTAAGATAAAAATTCATGACTTTTGAAAAAAATGAAATGAAAAAACATGAATATATTTTAAAATTTTGAGTAAATGTAACTGGCTAATACCCCCCTTCTCACCACAAGTTGGTGAGCTTTGGGGTTCATACAGTTGTAGTCTAGTGGTGCACAATACAACTGGCCAACAACACCCCCACCGGCCCAGCTGCAGTCATGTTGGGGGCCATGCAATTGTGTCACATTGGGGACCATGCAGTTGCATTGCCTTGCAACACTTGCAGTTGAGTGTCTAATAGTGGACATGCAACTGGGAGAGAACCGCCTACCGGCCCAGTTACAGTCGCATTGTAGCATTTTCAGTTGTGTGTCTAAATAGTGGACATGCCTACAGGAAAAGAGGAAGACGATGGCTGCCTGGAGGATAAGATTTGTGTGGATGGTTCGTTAGACCGTGGGCTCCAGTTAATCCGCACGATAAAAAAGGATCCAATGGTGTTGGACGCGGCCGACGCAACGAGTGGATCAATAGGTTGATTTCTATCAATTTCATTTTTAGATAGGTTAGGAGGAGAGACTAGGATCCTCAGAGTCCTCTTTGTTATCGGCAGAAGTTTCCTTTTTAGTAGAAAGAAAAGTCCGCTTCAAAAAGGACATCGTATGCTGTCAGATCATATGTTTGGTTCATAACCATTCCACTACAGATTCTCAGTTTTGTCCATAATAATTGTAACTAGTGTTGCTCAATTACCATGATGACATAATAATTGTAACTAGTGTTGCTCAACTACCCATGATGTGTTGCAGGAAAAGGATACATCATATATGGCAAGAAGCTATGTTCTAAAGGAGATGCCCTGGACGCCCTTGCCCGAGTGGCAACGTTAAGAACAATCCTAGCTAGCCCGTTACATCCATGTGAGCAGGTGCTGTCAGGGTTTTGGTTACCGGGTGCAAATTCGGTTACCGCCAATAACTGTGAATCTTAGAGCCTCACGAGAAACCGCCTTACTGTATGAAATATCATGAATTTTGAATTCAAATGAATTATAACTGAATTTTGTTTGGATTCAAAAATTATTTTAAAAATCCATTCGGTATCTGGAATCTCGGTACCCCACCAGACTTTTTGCATCCGGCATCCAAAACCGTGGGTGTTGTTCTCGTGCACCCGTGCAGACGATCGAGTTGGCTTGATCTTTTTGTTGAATCAGTATAATAATTGTTGAATGAAGCTCATTGTCCCTTTCTTGGCACGGAAGGATAAACATCTTTCATTTTCCCTAAGAAGATGATGTTTCTTCATTGGCATATGTTTTCAACAATCTTGCGAGGAACCTGGCCTTTTATTTTGTTTGGAGTGTTTTCTTTTCTAGATCCCTGCTGCGGTAAAACTGAGATTTGAACTCTTTTTGTTCCAGCCGCAGTCACCATCTAGGACTGCTAGCTTGATATGCCAAGTGCAACCACATTTACTTCTTGTTGTGCGTCAAATGTGACGCTAAAAACAAGGCAACACCTTGCATATTTTTTCATATTTTGTTTGGCCTGTTTTCTACTATTTTATTTTTTCCTTTCTCTTTCTCTTCCTATTCACTTTTCCTGTTTTTAAATTCGTGAACATTTTCTAAAATTTACATTTTTCCTTACAAATTAGTAAAAAAAATCCTGAATCCATGAACTTTTTCTCACTATTTCTTTTTCTTTTCTACTATTGGTTTTTAATTTTTTTTTGTTTTTTCAAAAATACCCGTGCTTTCTAAATTTTGTTAAAAAAATCAGAAACAAATAGATTTTCAAAATTAAAATATTCACATTTTTTAAAATGGTATAGAAATTCCCAAAAGAATTATTCGTGTCTTTGAAAATTGCCGAGAATGCCAAAACACGAATAATTGAAAAATGGCGAACAAAATTTTCAAGACAAACATGTTTTGATTTTTTTTTGAACATTATTTTGAGAAACACTAGCAAATTTGGAATAAAAAAAATAGAACATGCCAAACAAATTGGTCATACAAGGCCATGAAAAGTTTGTTCACAAATTCAAAGAACGATCCTGGAGTTTCAAATAATGTTCATACTTCCAAAATTTGTTCAGAATTTTAAAAAGTTCATATTTTCAAAAGGAATCTACGCAAGTACAAAAACTATTCAAGGAAATTTAAAATAAATATTTTTTTTAGTATTTGTCTAAAAAATTAGTATTTCAAACAAATGCTCGTGTTCAAAATGTTCTTTGGTCTTGGTAAAAAAAAGTTTGTGTTTTGACATTCTGAACAACGTTGAAAGACACGATCGTTATTTCAAATTTCTGTACAAATTTTAGAAATGTGAATATTTGTATTTTATGAATAAATTTTTAAAAATAAAAAGTTTTTTTAATTTTGAATAAACTTTTAAAGCGCGAATATTTTTTAAAAAGAAAAAAATGAACAAAAAGAAAAAAAAGAAATAGGTGAAAAAAAGACTGGTTCGACAATGGCCCGGCCCAGCAAACCAGGGGCTTCCGCTAATTGAAGAAGACGAAAAGGTTAAAAATAAGTAAATTGTCAAGATGCCCTAGTTGGTAAGTGCATTCTCTCTAAACAAAGAGGTCATAACTCCAATTAACGTTGCCGGGGCGGTGTATTTTTTTTTTAGGGGAACCGGGCGGCATATTTTCATGCAGAGATCTTCTCTGTTGATGTATTTAGGGGGCCTGTACCAAAGCCGGTGTCTTTTTTCTAAGCGCGACACCATTTTCATGCAGAAAATCGCAATAAATTCTATGGAAAAATACCAAAATTTTACGCCAGAATTTGAAATTGTAAGTGAAAAACTGAACATTCTGTAGTCATGCCACCATTTTTTTTTTTGGCAAGTTATACATACTTGAAGGAGATACAATCACGATGGATGGAGTTGGCTTGGTCGGCCGCTCCATCCATGACATGCACACCAAGCAAGCATTCCCTCGCTTCAAATCCATAAATTTACCCTGCCGCGCAAATTAAAGATCCCTAAACCTTTCCTCACCCATGAGGCCATGACATTCCATGGATGCACTAGCTTGCAAGCTAAGTTACGACTACACTTGTTCATACCTACACTACACGTATCAGAGCATCCATCCATCCATGGCCGGCCGGTTTATTCCTCACAACCAACAACATTCCATCCGTCACCAACGTATATATACATGCACGGCGCATCATGCCACCCTTCCCCTCTCGATCATCATCAAAGCACCACAGAGCTAGCTAGCATCGCGCGCTCGCAGGCCACGTCTACATCCATCACGATTCCTTCCCTACGCTCCCTCATGGCGGCCACCGGCCCCAGGCAGCCGCAGCCGGCGGCGGCGGCGGCGGTGGACCCCAAGTTCGAGCTGACCGAGAAGGCCGGCAGCTACGTGCTCCGCATCACCCTCCAGGGCTTCAGGAAGGACGACTTCCGCGTGCAGGTGGACGGCGCGGGCAGGCTCACCGTGCGCGGCGCGACCAGGCCGGGCGCCGGCGGCGGCCCGGCCTCCTCCCTCCACAAGGTCTTCCAGCTGCCTGCAAACGCCAGCCTCGACGACATCGTCGGCCGCTTCGAGGCCGGCGTGCTCACGCTCACCGTGCCCAAGCGCGCCGGCGCGACCCCGCCGACGAGCGTCGAGGAGATCAACAAGCCTAAATCCGGCGTGGCCAAGGAGGAGAATGCCGCCAAGCCGACGCTACCCCCAGAGGTCGACGCCGCCAAGAGCATGCCCGCCAAGCCGGCGCCACTGGCAGAGGTCGATGGCGCCAAGAAGATGGCCAAGGAGGAGGGCACCGCCAAGCCGCCGCCACCGCCGCCAACCTCCCACCAGCTGCCATCCAAGGGCAGCGGGGCTGGAAAGAAGGAGACCGACGGCGCCAAGCAGCCGGCTACCGACGGCGAGAAGAAGGAAGCCGTCGTTGGCGCCGAGCCCAAGGAGAGCACCTTCACTAAGACGACACGCCAGGTCGCGGAGTATGTTCAACGCATGGAGGAGGACAGCAGACGCAAGCAAATCGAGCACAAGCCGGCGCCGGCGGCGAAGAAGGAACAAGAACCAAAGCTCAAGGCTCCTCAGGCGGCAGCGGCACCCGGGCTTCAAAAGCCAACCTCTGGCGAGGCCGTTGACAAGGCGGCACAAAAGCCAACCTCTGGCGAGGCCGTTGACAAGGAGAGCGTGGCGGAGACGGTGAAGCGGCGCGACGAGGAAGAGAGGGCCAAGGCTGCTGCGGCGATGACGGTCATGGAAACAAAAGCGGAGCAGGCGAGGAAGGCGGTGGCGTCGACATGCACGGCATGGAAGGAGCGCATCGCCGGGGAGCTCAAGGGGCTGTCGGACATGAAGTGGGCGGACAACGCGGTGGAGATGGCGAGGAGGAACAAGGAGGTGGTCGCCGTCGGCGTCGCCGCCTTCTCCCTCGGCTTCCTCGTCTCCCACAAGCTCTTCAGGAAGTGATGTGTAAAAGCTCTTCAGGAAGTGATGTTACATGTGTAACATACACAGACACGGGGTAAATATGTACTACTGAACATGTAAAGATGTGTGTGCAAGTAAAGTGTGTAAACCAAAAGCTGGCTGAAGATTCATGTGCAACATACAAATATACCTTTCTTTTACACATCCGCAGCATATAGATGATATGATAATTTCACACAATTCAATTAAGCTTCCAACTGCTCTGTTCCAAAATGTAGGAAACACTAGTCTGAATGAATCTAGAAAATGCGACAGTCTGAACCTTGACACTGTTTTCAAACTTCCATGCGAATTTTCGTTGTCCGGCACACATTTATTATATGTTCACCATAACCGAAGAAACCGTCACCGAAATAGCTGAGGAATTAGTTATTGCCACAAAAGGCGACATGCTTACACTAAGCCTGGTAGTACAACAAATGTTTACAACAACAGCGAGAGGCAACTAGAAGATCACTCGACAATGTCCAACGCGTCTCGAGTTGGTCTTCAGGGTATTTTCTTGAACATCCATACTTTTGTCGAAAGGCACCTTCGACCTGAAACAATGGAAAGGAATGATATCAAACATGCAAACCCAGGTACACCTTAATCTGCTAATATGACATGGTTCATTGTCTGTAGTCTGTACCTAATCTGCTATTCGATATTATGTATCGCCCAGGTACACCATGTAAATGACAGGCATTATGGATATTGTTAGTGTAAATCACTTACAAGTGGATGACCTAACTGATACTTTTTCTTATTTATGTAAAACCCTTAATGCTCTAATTAACACTTTTCTTATTTATGCAAAACCCTTTGTACACGTGCAAAGACATCTCACAGATCACAAATATCGCATTGACTAAAATATGACACCGACGCATGTTTTTTCCACGGAATGTGAAAGCTATTAAAAAAAAGAATATCCAGAACATTCATGCTTACCATACTACAAACCAAAGCTTTTGACTGATCAAACATAAATCATTCATGGTCTGGATTTCCTTTTAGCTTAAGCTCAACTTCTAGCTCCTTGTGCTTTAGCTGAAGTTCCAAACGCTTGTTCTCGAGCATCATATCTTCATTCTCCGATTCCATCCTTTCGATTTCCCTGTCCTTCTTCCTCCTGAATCTCTCCCACTTGAGACGTTGCTCTGTTACTTCCAGTTCCTGTGCTTCAATCTGCAAGCGACGTTTCCGGAGCTCTATTGCTTGGGAAGCCAGTTCCTTCCGCACAAGAGACAGGTTGGTTCCATCCAGAAGAACTTTGTTGATATCCAATGCGATGCCATGGGGATCCAAGCTCCCACTACCATCATTCGAGCTTGAGGTGACAAAACCCACATCACCATGATCCAATGCATGGCACATCCTTTTATTCATGGAAGGATCCCTCATACTGTGATGAACTGCTTGATGCTCTTCGTCGTGATCCTCGTAATCAGAATCTGCACTCTGTTCATCTTCTTCAGCATCTCCACTTGCATCCCTCCTCGGGTCATGCTCCTCTTTACATCTAAGAGCAACCTGTAGCGAGTGCTGAAGTGCGAGATCTTCGGGTAAATTCACACGGTTGTTGTTATGATAGGAACACATCATCTCATAGAATAAATGCTTCGAGTTCAATATCTTCCTTGCATCTTCTTTCATCTTATCAGAAAGATTATTCATGCAATCAAGGAGCGCTGGATTGTCCACAACATTGCAAGCAGTACCACGACCAAGGATATCTGTAAGCCTTTTGTATCTCTTGTTGAGGTCATTGAACTTATCCTCGCACTGCTGCGGTGACACATTGCAGCCCCTTTCGCCCATGACCTTTGATATTGCTTTCCACTTGCCCTTCTTCTGCATTACTGTAATGTTCCTCCTCCCACCGCCCAAATCCGCCCCAGGATCCTCCCCCGTGTAAGATGCTGCGGTAATCAAAAGCTTAACCATCGAACCAGTCCATTTCATCCGATGCCATGCTGAGCCTCTCTTGTCCTTGCCACTCTGGGCATCAGTAGCATCCTCAGTCATGTCATGCTCCTCGTCGTCACTGATGGAGTTCTTTATGAGATGATTGTGCTGCTGCTGGTGGTGGTGATCTTTTTTTCCATGTTCTACAAATTGAAATCCGGATCCAGGGTTATCATGCTCTGTAGCCTGGTTGATAGGCATTGTGAAACTCCCTGGCATCTGAGATTGGTTGAATAGATGTTTTCCTGAGCTTGGAGCATGCATTTGCATGGAGTTACCATGTACATTCAAACTACCATAAGGAGTTCCTTGCGTTGTGTTTCCAGGAGGTAGGTTACTGCGGTCCATTTTCCCAAAATAATCACCCAGGCAGTTGTACTTCTTGTCAATACCATACAAAAGGCGCAGGAGGTGCCACAGGTCTTCACTTCAATATCACAATATCGCCCTGCATAGTAATTTGGACAAATTATCAAAAGCCCTGCACATGCATATTTGCACATCTATATACTTCTCAATGTTGCCACAACCAAATAGTTAACTGACTAGCTAACTATTGCAAGAAACAAATTAAAAGGCTGCCATGCTAGGCATGTCAAGGCACTAACAACTTCAGAACAAAAAGGTTAAAAATACAATAATATAAGATGATAGCTTCAAAACATAACCATAACATGGTCGGTCATAAGCTGTTGCGGTGAATAGAGTTTGGGCAGACAGCCTGTACGTCTGACGCATATTCAAATATGATACCGCATACAAAAAATTAGTGGTTTAGTCAATGGCTCAGGGTTCTGGTCCAAATCAGGCTGTCAATAAACGCTCAAATTCATTTGATACTCAAACCGCAATTAATAGAGTACAGTTGGACCATTCCCTTTTTTTCTATGCCACAAAAACAGGACAACTGTTATCTGTTGGCATTTTCAAGAGGAAGAGCCACACACGCACTGACAATCAGAACTTTCTTTGTATACATTCACGATTCACCACATCTGGATGATACCTTCACCGTGTCCTGAGAAGTACGATATGCTAGTCTGAACCTAAAGATCGTTTACAAACTTTCATATGAAATTTTATGTCTGCCATATTTATTATGTTCATAAGCAATGGTTATCTTGAGGTTTGATGAAATAAAGGGACACCCTAGACAGGGACCGAGTTGTGGCTGCTAACTGAGTCTGGTTGAGCCTCGTGGACAGATGGGACGGAAAAAACTAATCAAAGATGGATTAAGAGCCATCCGACGGTCTATAACACTGCAATAAAGGCTGCTAGAGGTGATTTCTCGAGAATTAAAGTGGAGGCTCGAATGCAGCCTCTAATTTGTAAATATACATATAAGGTATGAAATTAAGCGTGCAAGTTAAATCCCAACAGTTCATTAAAAAGGGATTAGAAAGCAAGAAGAACGTAAACATTGCAATAAAAACACAGCATTTGACATGATGCTAACAACCAAAGTAATTATAGAAATGTAGAAGTAGCTACATCTCCTCTAATTCTGACACATAAACTAGTCTGTTTGAAATTGGCTCATAAACTATGGCATACACTTTCAATAGAAAAAAGATGAAATCACTGAAAGAAGAGAATATCACGAAAACCTGTAGCTTAATTTTAAATTGTGATATAGAGGAAACCTGATGTTTAGCAACAGGCCAATAAGTTCGGCTCACTAGCAAAACCAAATCAAACCATAGCATAACCATACTGAAGGCAAGGCCAGCAGAGGTGGAACCGACATTTTCCATTTCTGATGAGTGGCCAAATTTATTGCTGCCAACTCCGCCTATGTTGTCTCAACATAGCCGGTCCCAAGCCCGGTAAAGGAGGAACGTTGTGATAGACTTGGCGAGCCAACATTGCAATGTACGGATTTCTAACTGGTATATATGAAATATTACGTGCTTGGTATTTGGCTAGAAATTTCCTTTCCATTCTCTTTAAAAAATGGAACTGCATAAGTCCCAAGGTATATACCAAATCTTCTCGTAAATGCTAAAAGGTGAGGATAGTCTCACAAGACAAATTCAATTGACACTCAAATCGCAATTAAATCCACAGTAGAGATGGACCATTCCCTTTTTCCAATGCGACAAAAACAGGACAACTGTTATCTCACAGACAATTAAACCTATCTGTGTACATTCACCACATCTGGATGATAGCTTCACTGTGTCTTGAGAAGTACGATATGCTAGTCAGAACCGACAAATGTGGCAGCCTGAAGCTAAAGATTGTTTACAAACTTCCATGTGAATTTTTACTTGTTTGGCATGTTTCTTATGTTCATAGGCAATGGTTACCTTGCAGTTTGATTAAACAAGGGACATCCTGGGTCAAGCAAAAACCTAGACAGGACGGAGTTACGGCTGCTAACTGAGTCCAGTTGGGTCGTGTGGATAGATGGGATGGACAAATTAATCAGAGATGGATTTAGGTGCCATCCAACTGTCTATATCACTGCAATAACGGCTGCTAGACGTGATTTCTCGATAATTAAATGTGGAGGCTCAGTGGAGCTTCTGCTTGCAAATATACATACAAGATATTAGCTTAAGCATGCAAGGTAAATCCCAGCAGTTCATCACAAAGGGATTGGACAGGGGGCAGAATGCAAACATAACAATAATAGCACCGTATATGTCATGATGCTTACAACCAAAGTAATTATACAGATGTAGACGTAGCTACATCTCCTCTATTTATGACGCTTACCTAGACTGTATCAAAATTTGGCTCATAAACTGTGGCATGCCCTTTCAACGGTAGAAGATGAAATCACTGAAAGAAGAGAATTGCAATATATAGGAAAACTGCTGTTGGGCAACAGGGCAATAAGTTTGGCTAAGCCAGCAAAACCACATCAAAGCGTAGCATAACCATAGTGGAAGGCAAAGCCAGCAGAGGTGGAACTGACACTTGCCATTTCTGATGAGTGCCCGAATTTATTATCATGCACCTGTGTGTTGTCGCATGTCACATTTCTTTTCTATGCATATTTGTCTTTGCCATTGCAACGCACTGATTTCTAACTAGTATCCATTAAATATTACGTGCTTAGTATTTGGCTACCAATTTCCATTTCATTCTCTTTACAAAATGGAATTGCATTAAGCCCCAAGGTATATACGTACCAAAACTTCTCTTGAATGCCAGAAGGTGGGGATAGTCTCACAAGACAAGGGTCCCCCAAAAGAAGTGATTTACTCAAGGAGGATCACATTCCAATCACCTTGCAGGAGATTACTCATTCTTATTACTCTTTATTAAGTACTCCTTACTGCAATAATTTGAACCCCCTCTACCCTTGCTG
>CBMN010213332.1:0-14077 GCA_000582825.1 Hordeum pubiflorum | reverse complement strand
TGGCAGGACAAGATCGATGTTGGACGGCGGAGCGGCTCGCCCGACGTGGCTTGCCACACCACCCCAGATGCCTTATGTGCGACCAAGCACCGGAGACGATACAGCACCTGCTTTTGGCATGCCCATTTGCTAGGCAAACCTGGCACGACATCCTGGCCTGGACACGCATACCGGCACTACCACCCACCAACGAGCTTACACTATTGGAATGGTGGCAGAGAGCAAGGGAGCAGACTCCACAGGCGCTGCGCAAAGGCCTACAGTCAATCGCCTTGCTTGTCCCTTGGATGATCTGGAAACACCGGAACGAATGCGCCTTCGACAACGCGCGACCATCGATCAATGCATTAGTGGATAGGATCAGAGATGAGGCCAAGTGTTGGGCACTTGCTGGAGCACAGGGGCTACGGGTTGTTCTGCCCACATCCTGGGATGTTCACTGACCGGGCGCACAGCCCATGTATCACTAACCTCCTAGGAGGATTGTACTCTCTATCTTTTCAATGAAATGAAACGCAAAGCCTTTTGCGTTTTCCCGAAAAAAAATACAAAACGTTAAGTGCTGGGCAGTGGGTAGTAGAATTAGAAAAATCACTCACAGTATACAAGTTCTGAATAAAGTTTGTAAATGCATATCCCCCAAGGCTTCTATGAAAAAGGGGGGTTGGTCTTGTCCCCCTAGGGGTTTTTTGAAACTTAACATTGATGCTTCTTTTGACCACGACCTGCTTAGGGGTATAATGGGGGCGGTCCTGAGAGACAATAAAGGCAGGTTTATTGCTGGAGGGAATGGGAAGATTGACTATTGCGCGGATGTGCTGATGGCGGAAGCTTTAGCTCTCAAATTTGGTCTAACACTGGCGCAAAGGGCAGGATGTAATCGCCTTATTATTAACTCGGATAATCTGGAGGTGATTGATACTATGCAGGATGGAGGACAGTCGGCGGGCGCGGCGGCAGCAATCTTCGACGATTGTTTTCATTATGCATGTGACTTTGTTACAACTAGATTTGAACATTGTAATAGAGATGCAAATAAAGTAGCTCACGAGCTTGCGAGATTAGCTAGATTTTCTTTGACTTCTGATTGGTTTGAGGAACCTTTAAATGAAATTGTAATGACCCTAAAAAACGATGTACTAATTATCTCAAATGAATAAAGTTTTCGGGTTTTCAAAAAAAAAAAACAAGTTCTGAATAAAAAATCTGAAACTCTTTGTGTTCATTTATTTTTTTACACATGTAAAATTGTGGCGAAAAAACATGTTCATTTGTGTTATGCACCAAAAGATTATGTGCAGTTACAGGGTTGTTCCTTCTTTAGTTGTACAGGACGCAAATGGACACACTTTGGCTCAAATTTTGTAGGTTCACAATCCATCCAACAATGTATATGTTGCGCACTGCACAAAGTCCACTCTCAAGTCTCGATCTGAACCACATATGACATAACAAAACATGTCATCCCATTTGCAGAAACTGCATAAAATTGATTTACTACAAATAACTAATGACCTTCTAATGATGAGAAGATTCTTCAAAGTGGAAATGAATGTTTTGCAGCTTAGAGCCATTATATCGTTTTAACAACAGGTAGAGATGCATTTTCCCTTTGTTATTGTTTATAATATATACAGTTAGCAAATGAGGAACATTTTGCAAGCTTATAACCAAGAACATACTGAGATGTCTGTACCAAACGATAAAGATACTGCATTCATAAAAAATGCAGAAGAAATCAGAAGTGATACTATCGAAAGAAATGGATCTGTAGATATTGTAATGTTGTCAGGATATAGGAGAATGTGGAACCTTCAAGAGTTGAGAATGCTCTTATGACGAACGTAAATGTGGAAGGGAAACGGAACGGTTGATCTTGCGCAATTGCAAATAAGTCCTGGGAAGGTAAAACAAAGGATTAACTTCAATATCTCAGTTTTTTTACATGCAAATTGATTCTTGTAAAATTATAAGGTCAGGCAACCTCTCCAATTGCAGCTAGAGTCTGCTGTTGATCCGGTGACTGGCTCAGCAGATTGTCCAAGAAATATTGTACGGACCTTCTTACCTGTATAACAAAAGAAGGAGGCAGAAAATAAATGTTAAATGAAATTTCTGTTATAACTTTGCTGCCCAGGAAATAGCATGTCCTACAAACCGGTGAGAGGTCTCCTGTTGGCTGAAGAGCTTCCAGGTCAATTAAAGCTTTTATAACCTGTAAGATAGAGCTGATTGAGAAAAGGAGAATAGATGAACTGCCCAAAAAATGAGCATCTTAAATTACTCAACACCATGCAAAGTAAGATGTTAGGTGAATACAGAAAAATATTATGTGTGCACCACTCGTACGAAGATATGAAGATACCTTGTTCGCATCCTTCTCATACACAGCATAGAACAAGGAGAGTAATCTATCTCGAGTGAATGATTTGATTTCACCCATCATTCCAAAATCATAATATATTAGAGAGCCATCCTTGTCTATGGCAAGGTTTCCAGGATGAGGATCAGCATGAAAGAAACCGGTCTTCAGTATCTGTGTTTTACATGGAATAAATATCTTAGTGCAAATAACCATCACATGTACTGATCCACTAAAAGAAGGAAATAACTTGGTATCAATATTGAGCATAAAACAGAATAAATAATATATTTGAAAACAAAACTATGAAGAATGAGTGAGTGAAGGTTGTGCATGATTCAGGAGTTTTATATCATCTAGCATTATTGCCACTTCTTGAAATTATAAGGAGTTAAGGAATGCATGGTTTGATACTTACAATCGATATGTGTGGTCGATATGCATTTCTTAAATTATTACCAACAGCATCTTTTGAGATTTTTACTAAGCAAAATTGTGGAAATCATGGAGTAAAGGCAGCCAAAGAGTCCAGGCTTAAAAAAAACTGCAGGGTTAATACTTACCAGATAAAAAATCTTCAACTCAAAACAAGCCCAGTGTTAAAACATGATCCCCGCAGGTTTTGGCCACATTTAACAGGTAGTAATAAATAGGAAAATTACAAAGGCAATGGCCCAACACTGAATTATTAAACAAGTCTTCTATCAGTTTTCTAAGAAGAGTGGACATTGTGTTGTGAAAAATATTTTCTATAAGTGATGTAAAAAATCACAAGCAACTAAACTGAGGTTTGTACAAACACAACAAGTACGCTAAGAAAACAGACCTGAATTAGGTACGACTCTATTGAACGAGATGCAATCAGAGAACGACTATATCCTCGGCTGTCTAGCACCGCCAAGTTGTTTATCTTAATACCTGTATAAATGACAAAACATATACTTCCGCATTACAACTGAAAAAAATGGTCTGAGTTACAACTGAAAGGACAATCGTCCACTAAAAAACTGCGCTAGATCTTCGTTGTATATTTAAGTGAAAAGACAACAGAAATATGTAAAATCTTTTTGACAGCAAAAGTTGAAGCAGAAGTTAATCTCGCTAATTTGGCATGTAGAAATATATGTGATCATACCTGGCTAGATATAATAGATTTATTGATATACAGTAGTTATTAGAATTCTTTCAGACGGGAAAGAGAATTAAAGATTAATAATTGGCATAACCATATACTAATAAGTAACTGAAAGTGGATTACTTTGTGTAAGCCTGTTCTGCATGACAAGGTAATATGCACATATATTACTTCAAATCTATACAAGGTGAAAGAAACTGTATGACATCATAATTGATTTCACTAAATAGTAATTAACATGTCTAATAAATCAGTTTATAGATGGATAACCATTGTGAAATACAAACTCTCAAGAAAATTTAACTCAGGTTACTTCCAATTACAAGAAAATAATTAACACGTACCCGGAGCATACTCCAGGGTTAACACCTTTTCAGTTGTGTAATCCCACATGATAAGCTACAGAAGCAGCATAAGGACAAGCCATTTTAAACTTTGAAGCAAGATTTCAGAACGAAAAAGAAGAAGGGTTTTGTTTTAGTACTCCACTTTAACTAAAGTTTAAACATCTCTGTGCTGATAGAATGCAAGTAAAATCATCAACTACAATTTGAAGGGGTAAAACAAGCCACAGGCCACGTCCAAGAGCACAATCTGTCCTGACCAACCCTTCACTGCTTGGGCTACGCACTAGCAAATCAACCCAAACATAACATAGGCTGTTACAAGCAACAGAAAGTCAGAAAACGTCCCGCTTTCTCTAATATTGGCCTTCCTAGGGAGGCAAAACACAAGAACGGGGAATGCACAAGGTCTGAAAACCAAATAAATTAATGCTACAGAAAGAATTTATGCTCCATACCGTGCCTCAAAACATTCATATGCAGAAACCACAGTACTAAACTAATCAATCAAAAGGCTAATTGGAATGCTGCAGCTTTTTGTATCAATTATCACAAGCTGCATGCGGACCAGGATGAGACCAGGGCAGGTGATTGCAAGAGGATGCCTGCTGGAGGCAGAGGGACCAAGCAGACAGATTGATCACTGTACATTAAACAGTCAAAACATTCCCCATGGGGATGTTTGCCAGTTCTTAATTTGAATAAGTATTGTGAGTAGGGCTATATGATTTTGGATATCTTCGAAGTGGAGTACTGAAACAAAGCCCTCAGAAACATTGCATTTGGAGTCCAAAAGACTTACTGGCACGCGAACCCATTTTATGTTTCTGAAATCTCGACGAAATCTGTCTGCATTCTTTCCTTCATTGATGTAATCAATTTCTTCATACAAAATTCTGAAATCACAGAAATCAGGGTGGTCAACTTCTGTTTGTAAGCTCAATTTCAATATTGAAAACTAGAATAATTTGAGATCTCTGTCTTTGAACAGAGATGACAATCACTACTGTTATTGCAATGTATTCTCTGTTTTCAGAATCAAAGATGTTCCGCGTATGATATATCACCCTCTCTTACAAGTTAGTGAATGTAACCTTTGTAAGGTACTACCTAGCCAAATAGGTAATATATGTAATAAATTACCTGAACCTTGCCAATTTGATATCATGTTTTCTTTGTCAACTTATCAGTTACTTACACGGATAAATGCCAAAATAGACATGATGAAATTGCACACTGGCATGACCAAGTCAACACTTATTGATTAGAAAAAATATTGAGGTGCAATATGAGATAAAATGGCAGACAAATAGTCATTCCACTAAACCAGCATAATTTCTCGCAAGAAACTGGGTAGTGAACAGGGACTGACATAGAATAAGAACATTGTATCCATAGCTGACTAACGGATTGTCATAAATAATACATATGGATGGTCCAATACATTGATGTATACTTACTTGGAACATTCATCATAAATACCAATCCAGTCCCTTGAAGGACCTCCGAATTTTTCACTTCCCTGAAAATACTCGGCTACTAGCTTTAGATTCCCTAGAAGAAAGCAAAGAATAATTTTGAGATAACTGGAATTATTAAGAAATTTATCAATCATTTAACATAAAACAGTTTGGGTAGATAATACGCAGGAAATAATGGTAACTTTTATAAACTTATGCAAGAAATGAAAGGAAAAACTTAACAAAGAAGAAACACACAAGTTCTTATATTTCACCTATTTCTGTATGTATAAAAGATAAAAGTAACTATCAAATTCACTGGAAGTATGGAACTAACTAGAATAGTAACCGCTATATTTTCAAGAATAATAAACAAATCATCTCAACTGGTATTAGTTTTGTTTGTTAAATAAGCA
Source organism: Hordeum pubiflorum (assembly GCA_000582825.1). Taxonomy (NCBI): domain Eukaryota; kingdom Viridiplantae; phylum Streptophyta; class Magnoliopsida; order Poales; family Poaceae; genus Hordeum; species Hordeum pubiflorum. Next base: position 8,360 of record CBMN010213332.1, on the reverse strand, counting down.
ATAGTTTTCGATTTAAGAACACCAACAACATATATTGGAATTATTTGTATTTGTTAAATAAGCAATAGTTCTCTACTTAAGAACACCAATAACACATATGTCTCTTACTTAGGTCAATATCAAAAAGTTTTCTGAGCCCTGGTCGCTGAACTTTCACTGCAACTCTCTCTCCATTATGAAGCACCGCGCGATGTACCTGAAAATTGATATCACGGGAATTTGTAAGTACAATTTGAATAAACACGGCATAAAGATCTCAAGACTGACATTAGACAAATATGACCATCAGTGTCAATGGTGTAGTATCATCAGTATATCACAGTAGAAGACAAAGACATCAGATATAAACTGGCAGAAATTATAGGCAAACATTTTAAATATGAAAATAAGAACAATGTATATGATAATTAAATAGTTTCTCTAGCATGAAAGAAAAATATGTATATTTTATATTCCACTTAAATACTAGAGATGTGGTACTCTCTCCAGCGCTGATGGCTTGAACAAAGAGAATAATGGACAATAAATCCTTCAGAAAATAACGATATAATATGACACTGCCTGAATTGTCAATGAGTGGGGAAAATGTGCATGCTGGATAATGTAGGAACTAAGCACCTGACCAAGACTAGCAGCAGCTATTGGACGGTCCTCAAATTCTTTGAACGCAACATCAACTGAACACCCCATTTCCTTCTCTATGAAAGCCTTTGCCTTCTCAGGAGAAAATGCAGGTACTCTGTCCTGCAGAAAAGCAAAAGGTACGTGGTGCATGTTTACTATTTTGTAAAAGAAGAAGTACACCATGTAACAAACTACTACAACCAGTAAACAGGAATAAACTTTTGCGAGAAAGAAATAATCCTAGTTTAACTGAAGAGAGGAGATAAAGAAAGGAAACCTTCACCAAAATTGCCTAGACAAAGAATGAATACCTGCAATTTTGCAAGCTCGTCAACGAATTCTTTTGGGAACAAATCAGATCTTGTGGAGGATAGCTGTCCAAGCTTGATAAAAGTTGGGCCAAGCTGCAATACTTGTTCTCTTAACCATGAAGCAGTGTTTCTCCTCCGGATTTTCTGCAAATTCAAAGGCGGCTCCAGTCAGCATGTGCAGTAAAACAGGAATACACTCATTTCAGCAGTCAAATCTGATGCGGTTTTGCACCATTACTAAAGCAAAATGCTCATGTGCTAACAACAGGACTTTAAGACCACCTTCACATAGGGGATTCCAAGGAAATGACAGCTTACAGTATTTTTTTCCTTTCCTGACTTGACTGAACTTACAGAATTACTGGTTAAATTGCTTAGCCATTTCATAGTTAATGTACCTGATTTTCCTCTGAGAATCCACCTGGATAGGCCCATTTCGCGTTGTCGAATAAAATACGTATTCGAAGAGAAAGCACGAAAGACCAGATATCTATACTCCTCTGCACAGAGTTGTAGTTAGCTTTTGCCCAACTGAATCCCTCGTCAGATGGCAAAACCTTGAGCTCCTCTTCAAAGGGATCATCTCTAGCACTCATTTGCTTCTGGGTCTTAACTAGAGCAGACGTGTGGCTGCCATTCACCAAACTGGTCCCAGCAACAGCCACCTTTGGAGAACCGTTAATGACTGCTCTGGTCGAACCGTTGACAACGCCATTTGTAGAACCATTGATGACCGCCTTGGTCGAGCCATTGACAGCTCCATTCAGAGAACCATTAACTGTATCTGTTATTGCACGGCCACCAGCCTTGTTCCTCATCAATTCGGTTGTCGGAACCATCTTCCTCGACCGGCCATTGGTAGTATATTTCTCAGAATCCGTGGACCGGGCTTCTGCTCGGAACATCGAAGATCTCCTAGCCAAGGAAGAGTCATTTCCATACCTTGGTAGCTTGGCACTGGATATAGACGCTGAAAAGCTAAGATCAGCCACCATCATCGCCATGGAGAATCAAAAGGCCCTGTTTGTAGTACCTTGCCATTAGTATGAAACAAATATGGAACACAATGAAATGTCATTCTAACCACAAGTACAAGGTAGAGAAATTAACGAGAAGGCCTAAATTATAAAAGATCTTCCCAGTTTCCAACAGATGTTCTTAGGAAAAAAGGAATAACTGCAGATTGTCCCGAATGAGTTAGTCAAGAAATTCGTCAGAAAAATATAGCAGGGTAGAAAAGAACCATATCGGTAAGATTACGGCCAAATTATCAAAAAACATGATTTTTTTCGTCCGGCAAGACTGCCTGAGCATCTACCAGAAAGAGATGCAGCAAACATACAGAATACCAAAAACTACACCTTCGGTAAATCAGTTTCACCCAAGGCGCTGCGAGCCGGCGGAATCAAGCATCAGATTCCGGAAGAAACGGAAAAGGATTCGGCGGAACAGGGGGGCGAAATGAGTGGATGCGGGGGAGTGGGAGTTTCGCAAGCAAGGGGTACCTCACGTGGGCTTTTGATTTCTCGGGGCCTGGAGAAGAGAGAGGAGGGGGGGCCGGTGACTTCTCTGATTCGCAGCTGCTGCTTCGGCTCAGCTGGCTTGGCTGGGAAGAGGACACCACTCCGGTAGGAAGTGGAGAGGAAAATGAGGCGCACGAGCAGGGAGGATTTTTATATATACTTTAACACTGGTATAGCATCTCTAACCGACCCCTTTCAAAACTGTAAAATGACTCCTTTTTTAAGGATTGAACGAGAAAAACTAAGCCAAGCATCAGATCCCTTAAAATCGCCTACCCCTTTTTTTTTTACCCTGATAAGTGTGCACGAACACATGGTAACTCCGAACGTTTTTATGGCAAGTTTAGTAACGTGTGGATGACAACTTCCTTTTCGGATGGCAAATTTTATGGTTTTTCTGTTTCTTTTTTGTTTCGGATGACAACTTTAGTTGTAAAAATTGTCAGGGTCAAAGTGTTTCATGTCACACGTGTGATACTTATCATTTGTGATTTTTTAGGAAAACCCTAATACGATCCTCCAATCCCTCATATTTTTAGAATTCGGGGCAAATTTACATTTCACCTTAAGAGAAAGACGATTGGCGGGAAGGAAGTTTCATGCCCAACTGCCAGAATAATCTCCATTCCGACCAATTTCGGCGGGCCGACGTGAAATCCACGCGCTGCTCCTTGGGAGGGACGGCCACATGCAGCTGTCGCCGCGACTATTCGTGGATGAGAGGTATGTCGGCATAGCCGACGAGGTGGTGGCGCTGCACGAGCAATCACGACTCAGGTTGATGCTCCCCCGCATGGCCGGGTGAGGCGGCCTGCAAGATGTGCGGCAACCACTGGTTCGTCGTGTGTGGAGGCGGACTGCATGGTGTGTGTGGTGTGCGATGGCAAGGATTCAGGAAGACATAGATGGGAGGAAGAAGAAGAAGAAGACCACGAAAATATTCGGTTTCACGGGAATGTTTCGGTTTTACAGTATTTTTTTGCGGGATCTGGCCCGCCACAACCTGCGCGGTACTATAAAACAGGTTTATGGTTTTTCTTATAATGTTTTTACAATACCGCGATATAAGGATCTACTAGAGATGCTCTTAGGGCAACTCCAACGGTGGCACATCAAACCTCCCTTAAAAATCTCTATACCACCTTCTCTGAACATAAATTGTCATCCAACATCATGTCTCGGACAATGTCTTAAATATCCACGAACGCCTCCAAATGAGTCCATAATCCCACAAATTGATATCAATTTCAAGGGAGGTTTGCGGTAGTCTGGAGTCAGGTCACATAGGCCTCCGACTACATGGGCCCATCTAAAGTCCTTCTCGCATCTTTCGCTCCAGAAGTCCATCTACTCTCTACGCACATCCATGCTAGTTCAGAGATGAACGTGGCCGGTCACTACCGCACGTCGGCTGAACGAAGCAACATTCAATCGACGCAGTCAAGAAAAATACTTTCGCCCGCCGCTCGCTTTCCGCTCCGCGTTAATGTTGGTCTAGAGAGACACGACCGATGAGAAGGCTTCCTACCACATTCAAACCCTCGATGACCATTCGTTCGCCTGCTCGGTATTCAACTGGCGCGGTGACTGAGAAAGCCAATCCAGGCGCCCGCATTTAATCGTTGCTCGTCCTTCCCGGAGCCTGTTATTTAAGGGCGGTCGTCCACGCCACGAACCACACCACCTCCGGACCTCATCTCCAGTAGTCTGTTGCCGACGCATAACCGATTCCCTTCCTCCTTCTTCCACGACCATCGACGCAATGGTCCGGACCATCCGCGGGTGGTGAAAGAAGCTCTTGTCGTGGCGCCGGCACGAGATCGCGGACCTTGTGCGTGCATAGAGGTGGGACTGCCTCCGAGCTCACTGAAGGAGAGTCGGACGTCAAGGGCCCGACGATGTAGAAGACGTTCGACGAGCAGCAGGTGCCCGCGTCGTCGTCGGGTTCACCATGGTGCAGGCGCACTTCGGCGCGTCATGGGGGAGGTGGAGCAATCGGCGCTGCCGGTCTCAGTGTTCCAGATGTTGCAAGAAGAACAACGGTACAACCTGCGATAGCACCAGCTCACGTAGGTCCAGATCACCGGCGAGCAGGCGAATGAGGAGATCGTCGAGGCCATGGTCACCGAAAAATTGACATTGTGGATGGACAACGGGCATTGTATGAGTCCATGCACAAATGCCCGTGCCATCCGCCGCGAGCGGTGGCGGCTCTGCATCAACGAGGCGGAGCGCGACCACTTGTTCGAAGAGATCATGGCGGACGAGAGAATGATGTCAATGTCGACAGCTTTGCATCATCTGTGTCGGGCCGCAAACGACCACAAGGTGGGACCATCCACAGCAATCGTCGACCTCACATTCATCGTTGACGTTCATCATGAAGCGGCAAACTCCGACGAAGAGCAGGACGTGGGAGGCGGACGTGCCCATATGCGAGGAAGAGCAGGACATGAAACACAAACGAGCCCAGTAGACTGTGCTAAATTGGTGCGTGTGCTGGCATATTCGCACAAAACCCTGTGCTTGCCGATTATCACACCAAGTGTTTCGAGGAAGTACAATGCGTTTAAGTTTCCAGATTATTCTCATTTTTGCGTACGCTTTCTCTCCCCTGCCAGACGGCTAGCTTGGAAGGTAGCAGGGCTAGCCAAGTGGAGGACGACACAGCACATTAAGTCCCAGAGGAGACGGATGGACCGCAATCTCACTCGAGAGAAAGCGTGGGGCTGCGGAACTGCCGTCGTGCGCAAGACGACGCCCGGGCGACGAGCGAGTGGCTGTGCCTTGCCTTGCCTTCCCGCCGGCACGGTGTGGAGCCAGCGGCACCGCGTCCGGTTCCATGGACGTCGCAGGTAGTCTCGCCCTACTTCGTTTGTGCATCCGAATCGAACTGATATTTGTTTCGGAGCAAAACATAGTAATGGCCCCACAAGTCATCTCCACGACAGTTTTTTCCTTTCTTGAGAAGAACCTCCACGACAGTAGGACGCCTCGTTTCAGGGAGCCGTCCGATTGGGCCGGCACAGCGCGGACACTGGCCTTCAGTGTTTTTTCCTCCCGTTTTTCATGTTTTTGCATTCTTTTCTTATTTTATTTTTACTTTTGTTTGTTTTCAAAATAGCGTATGTCTATTTAAAATCACTCTATATACAAAAGTTAAAAAATATTAATCATGCATTTAAAATTTGTTAAATGGGTGTACAAAAAGTGTACAATGCATATGGAAAATGTTTCTGATGTGTACAAAAAGTGTACAATGCATATGGAAATAAATTAAAAATTAAAATATATAAGTTTTAATTTTTTTTGAAAAAGGTTAATTATGCATTTTAAAAATGTTAAATGTGTATAGAAAAAATATTTTGGTGTACACAGGAAATGAACAATGTGTACAGAAAAAATAGACATAAAAATTACAAGTTTCCAAAAAAAATATTCATGTATTTGAACAATGTTAAACAAGTACTCGCTCTGTAAAGAAATATAAGAGCGTTTAGATCACTAAATTAGTGATCTAAATGATCTTATATTTTTTAGGGGGGGTATATAAAAATGTCCGGATGTATATAGAAAATGTAGAATGTCTATGGAAAAAGTAGACATAAAGCATATGTTTTAAAATATGTTAATCATGAATTTGATATATGTAAAATGTGTATATATAAAATGGTCCTGATGAATAAAGTAGACATAAAAATGATATATTTAAAAAATTGTTAATAATGTATTTTCAAAATGTTAAACGTGTATATAAAAGAATATTCCTAGTGTATAAAAAATGTAAGAATTTGTATGGAAAATGTAGGCATAAAAAAATATAAGTTGTCAAAAACGTTAATCGTGTATTTGAGAAATGGTTAACGTGTATAAAAAATAGTTCCTGGTGTATACGAAAAATATACAAAGAAAACCTATAAAATCATAAAAAGAAACAAAAAAAAGGAAACAAGGAAAGAAAAGCAAAGAAAATTCGGAAAAGAAAAAACGGGTAAAATCTATGGAAGAACTGAAGAAAATGATGAAAAACATAAAACTGAAAGAAGAAAAATTGAATGAGAATGAGGGACAATGCTAACGGACTGACCGATACGCGCAAGCCCTTGAGGCATGACGGATGCTAGTCTTGCTATAAGCGAGATATAGTATTCACGAGCTATATCTCGCTCTGTCTCGCGGTAGGTCCTTATCAAGTCTCGTATGATCAACTAGAAGCTTTTCATTTTTGCCTTATGGACATCTTTATTCTCAAGCGCAATTTCCAAGGCATCAGTAGCTTTAACAAAGTAAAATTGATGAGATGATACGCCTTTCTCAAGTGATGCCTTCATGGCGCTCTCTTTATTTAGTTCGTGCTCGAGGAGTTTGACTTTCTTTTTCCTCTATAAAAAGGTTTTCAACGTTCTCAATAAAGTCATCTTGTTCGGCGAGTGACTTTAGGAGATTGCCAAAACAAGCACGAGGCGCACCATGAAGAGTTTCGTAAAGCCATCAATGAGTCATCATCATTATCCACAACATACTCACACACATCTTCCAACACCTCACATAAGATGTTAGGAGTGTGGAAAGTGGGCTTAGGAGAGTTGGACCTTGTTTTTACCTCTTTGGCCATGAGGCAACGATGAGTGATGGGCTTTGTTCTCGTTGGGAGAATTGAAGAGACCGTGGAGGAGGAGGTAGTGGCATGTACGACAATGGCGTACGTACCCACATGATAACCATGACCGTCATCTTGATCTCCAAACATGTACTCCTCATGAACAAGAGCCTTCTCATATTTCTTCTTGATGAACTTGGAGAATTTCTTTATCTCGAGCACAAGCTTTTTGGACTTGTCTTCATGTCTCTCATATGGGAAATCGTGAACAAAGTGTATGGGGTTATCACAATTGTAGCACTTTCTTCTTCCAAAGGATCTTTCATCGAGATTCTTCCCCTTGTTTGCCATAGTGTACGTATATTTCTTGAGCAAATGAGTCAAGTCTTCTGCAAAGTCATTTGTCGGGCAACTGGTGTCCACTTCTTCCTCAAAAGTTTCTTCAACTTTATCTTCCTCCTTAGATGAACGCACAACCACTTTCTTGGCCTTCAAAGCAAGATTTATGTTCTTGGTCACTTGGGCAATAACAAAGTCTTCTTGGAATTGGTATCCAAGAAATCATGAGTGGTTGATACAACTCGCGGTCAACTTGCGGTAGTCCAAGCGTTGATGAACCATCGTCGCCATAGTATGCTCCGTGAGGACCATAGCATCAATGAACTTGTTCTTGATAAAATCATAATTTTCCCAAGAGCATCCAAAGGTTCTCCAATTTAGCACAAGAGACGTCAACCTTTGGTACACCTCACCCGCGGTCTCACCACCATTCCTCACAAATAAATTGACCTCCTGCACAATATGTTGAGGACGGTAGCATTGAGTTGATCATCAATGGCTTCCCTTGGAGTGAGACTTGTGGGATCATTGGCCTTGAAACCGTTGACCACAATCCACCATAGTTGCATCGAAGTACTGCGAATGTGAGACTCCATATCTAATTTACACTTAGCAAACATGTTAGCCTTCAACGGGGGCAAAACCCAATAGATTAATGCATGGGTGTTTCAAGGGTTGAGGAGAATAAAAGGGTTCCACACCTTGTACTTAGGTACGGGTATGTGAGCCAATGATGCAAGGGGTCTTCTCATACCATCCACATCATGACATTGATATGGGGATGTCGAGGGCTTTAAGCGCACATCGACTTCATCCTTGACCGAGGAGCGAACCGCTTTCAACATTGCGAATTTGAAGTTGAAAGCACAACTTCTCCCTAGGTGGTTCTGGTAATTAATAACAACATATATTTCATTTGACTAATGTTTCCACCAAGTATATTTCAGGAAATTTCAATGAATG
>CBMN010213330.1:0-10123 GCA_000582825.1 Hordeum pubiflorum | reverse complement strand
AGAAGGACGACGACCCGAACATGGGTGGCTGACGACCGGGGCCGCCGCGCGTGCGCATTTACTTTGGGACGTGGGGGTAGTTGGAAGGCCGCCACGCGTCCCCGAAGCAGACGAGGAGAAAAAGCGCGTGCGCGTCCATTCGGCATCCTTGTGGCCAGAAATGGGGCGGGTCGGACTCACTCGTCAGGTCCAACGGGCGACATAGTCCAGCGCGGCCCCACTCGTCAGTATTTAACGGTCAAACCATTGACCCGACGGCATCCCCCGGTGTGACCATTTCTGAGGGTTTCGAACAAAGGAGGGGGGGGGAGTGAGCAAATGTTAAGAGCGTGGGAATGAATGAGTAGAGCTAAGGAACCAGGGGCACAGATGTCAAAAAAAACCTTAAATTTAACAGTATAGCTCACCGAGGTGACACATGTCAGAATCCATTGCACCCACCGGTGAGAAAATCCCATTCTCTCCATCGCTTGCTTCAAGAAACCCCAGTCAACCCTGTCATAGGCCTTTGACAGGTCTAGCTTGTACGCAGAGTAGCTATTTTCTGGATTTTTCTCATGTTGAATAAAGTGCAGGCATTCAAAGGCAAGTAATGCATTATCTGTGATCAGCCTACCTGGCACAAATGCAATCTGAGAAGGTGATATAATCTCATCAAGAAGTGGCCTGAGTCTGTTCACCAAGCACTTGGCAATAATTTTGTAAATGACATTACATAGATTTATAGGCCAAAAGTCAGTCATTCGAAAGGGATCATCAACCTTACGAATAAGGACGATTACCGTTTCATTCACACCAACTGGCATAACCCCTGTACGGAAAAAGTCCTGAACAGCCCTGATAATTTCGTCCTTAACTAGCCAAATTTTCTGGAGAAACCTCGCTGGAAAACAGTCCTTGCCTGGCGCCTTCAGGGGTCCCATCTGGAATAAAGTGTCAGATATTTCTTTCTCGCTAAATTCAGCACGTAGACGATCATTCATCTCCGAGGTAACTCTCTCATCATACAAGTCCAAGATACCAGCATACGAAATGATGCTAGCATACCAGGTGTACATGTGTATGTACAGTATACCAGCTTAAGTTTATTGCCTATCCAACGTCGTGCAGTGGACCGACAACGTACCTCAGGTCGTCCATCGACGGTAACCATGCATGCATGCATGATTGATTGATCCATCGATGAAGCTAGCAGCGTATGTCTGGACGCGAGGTTGGCTAAAATGCCACGTAGGTCATAATCATGACGTAATTTCGGCCGTCTTCGTGTCGACGATCAGTCAGCATCATGATCGAGCGGAGTATCTGTCCTGCTAGCCAGAGGGACATGTGTGAAAAACACAAAATCGACCCTTTGGACAAAGTTCAGCACAAAATGAACACATTTCGAAAATATTTCACAAAATGATCCTTCCTGCATGACGCCCGTATCAAGGACGTCATAATAGATTGCATAACGCCCTGGTCAAAGACGTCATACTGGTCACCGGCCACTTAACATGTTGGTAGTACCTGCTTCCATGACGCCCCAGGTCGGGGCGTCATGCTCACTAGCATGACGGCTTAGCTTAGGGTGCCATGGTCCTTCGTACATTCAAAGGAACGATCAAGGATGGGATGGATATCGATGCATGCATGCTTCTTACATGTGGGCCGGCATGCTCCAACGATTGATCGGTCGAATTCTCAGCGCATCATGCTAATTAATCTCACTAAGTCACTATGATTCTTATGACCATGGCATAAGAACGGCAACGACCATGACCTAAGCTACAGTTGCAAGATGGTTCCATTCAGATTACCGCATGATGCCTCGGTCTCCGGGGTCATGTGTTCTAGTGCGAGTCGACGTGGCAAGTCAACGTTGCCGCATGACGCCTTTGACTAGGGCGTTATGATGTCTAGCATGACGTCTCTGGCCCGGGCGTCAAGCAAAAGGGTCATTTTGTGAAATTATTTCAAATCGGGTTTATTTTGTGTTGAACTTTACAAAAAGGGACAGTTTTATGACTTTTGACGGGACATGTAACCATCCGTTGATCCGTACCTTTGTGATAAAAAACAAACAAGGAATTAAACACGTGGTGACTAGTACAGTTTTCATACTCCCTCAGTTTGAATGTCAAAAAACGTCTTGTATTTAAATACCGAGGTAGTATGAGATATGACCACGTACAAACACGCAAATTACATATTAGTTAGGGCATTTTTAACGGTAACCCGTAAATTTTCTCCTGCATCCGTTCGTGAATAGGGTGATCAGTTCATAGACATGGATGCAGGAGACCGTCGCATACATTGCAAACACTTTTTCAGAAAATCGAATGAAATTCATGCAAACATGTGAGAATTTCATATAAACATGACGAATTTCATATAAATTGGACGAAAACAGTTACATTTTAGACATATTTTTTACTCAAAGATAAAATTGTGTGAATGTATGGTCGCGCCGAGCTCCACTTCCATGACACGTATACTCTACACTAGTCTACGGCCGGCCGCCCCGGATTCTTTTATCTTCCTCATGTCTGACAGCCCTCTCACCGGACTGTCGGGAGCCCCGGAGGCACATTCCTCCCCCGTTCCCTATCTCTGGCTACATCGCTCGCCGGAGTAGTAAAGGGGGTGCTTTAGCCGGAGGGATAGACTTGCATCCGCTTCCGTGAAGCACGGATCCGTGCTTGTTTTTGGAGTGGGGAACGACGGTGGCATGCGAGAGGGACGAGACACCAGCTGTGGACGCCGACGACTCGTCTGTGGTGGCCATCTTGGGACAAAAGCGACGACAGACTCCCGTGTTCTACTTTTTCTTGGTGTTGTCGGCGGCCGCGGACGCGCTAGCCACCGTTCGTCCATGCCAGCTACGACGGCCGCTCCGCGTGCCTCTGGGGAGCAACTCACCGCTACTCCGCAAGCTGGCTCGGAGCGCCGACTTGCTGAACCATGCGCTGGCTTGGGGGAGGAACCTTGCTCGTATCCGACAGGCTCGACGGGCCACCCAGCCGGCTTTTACGCCGAAGAACTGCTAGTCTTGCTCGTTGGATTGCACCGATAAGGTGGAGGAGGAGGAGATGGGGTGCAGACTTGGTGGTGCGATTCTTGCCCTGCGTCAGGCCTCATTTAAATAGAGGGCAGACAGGAGGAGCTTGCCCAACGTCGCGTTTAATGTCGGCCCACTCGTGATTGTACATGTGGCCGGAGTAGGTTCCTTGGCTTACGCACGGGTCTAATGGAAACGTTTGAATGCAGCGAGAAGGCGTGTTCAGCCGGACGTGCAGTGGGCGGCGCCTCGGCCGGCTTGCCGCTTCAATGGCGGAGGCAGTGAAAGGCCGCGTCCACCCTGAGCCGTCTTCATTGTGGAGCGACGCTTTTTACAGCCGCACGAATGCGGGTAGCTGGCGTCGGCCGGGAACGCATGCGGGTGAGGGTGGCTGGTTTGGGTGGGCCAGGATGGCCAGAAGCGGGCATAGTCGCGTTTACATTTGTCTCAGGTTTACGGAAGAAAATACGCCCGGACCCCGCTGCGGACGATACAAGACCGCATTGGATATATTCTGCATTCCGGACGCATGCCGGAGGTTTGCGGATCCGAGATGTCTTTATACATATAGAAAACAAAGAAATAAAGTAAGTCATTAAGATTACAAGTTACACGGTATCAGCTGACCTAGCTTACATTGGCATGTCAAGCTCGATCATCGGCTTTAATCGGTTAGCCAGGCCCTGCGTCTCGGTACGCAGCCTCGGCACTGGTGTGTGTTTTGTTATATCGGTTTTCGGCCGGTTTTTCTTATAAACTGGTCAATTCTCTTCTTCTTAATGCAAAGGCAGAGCTCATGCTGGTTTCTAAAAAAAAAAGAAGGCCGGCGACTCGGTCGATCATAGCCGGTGGTGCTGACCCTGACCTAGCTTACAACAATACATGTCGTGGCTGCTTGCTTGGCAGTTGCATGTGATGTATGCAACTTTATTGCGACGACCGCGTGGCTGGGCGGGCCCACATGGCCGGGATCGCATGTGCCATCATGCATGATGCGACAGTGACAGTGGCTGATGTTGGCACCGGTAAGCATCTGGCAGCTAAAAGGTTTAGTTTAGTAGTAAGATAAAGGAAGGAGTACTGGATTCCCTGTCCTTTGTGAGTGTGTTTAACGGATTCGGTGAGCTCGGAACATCTAGCTAGGCAAGATGTTAATTGTGTAGCAGTCTGATCGATCAGTGAACCTGTCACAAGGGCTAAAGATTCTTTCTTAGGCCTGATTTTTTCGGTAGGACTGATTAGGGCCTAAAGTCCACCTTCCTTTTACAGTAGGATAGCATGAGTTAATAGAAATTATGTTGTTCTATACTATATAAATTTTCAGTTATGAGTAAGATATAATGAGGGTGAAGAATTGGAATGTTTAATTGTTATGCACTGGCAGATGGCTGGTGAAATGGTCGAGTATACATTTATGAATGGGAATTTTTGTGAGTTGATTTATGAAGGCAAGAGTGGCGTTCGTGTCAACTAAAAAAAAGTAGTGTTCGTGTAAGCCTATGACTTGTTTAATACTACAATATATGGCTTCACAAAATAATCAAGTACTGAAATGCTCTTACGTCATATTACGTACATAATGCATAGTTAGTTAACACACGCCAACCGTCATTCATGTTCAGTCAGAGATCTGAGCAAAACGCCAGTTTAAATTTTAGAAAACACCCAGATCGATGGGCTGCACTGCAGATAAATGCATACTCCAGTGGAAGCAGACAAGCAGTAGATCTAACTAAGCGTATGACGCAGGATTACGTGGCCAGTTAATCTTCACATGCATGCATGAGCTGCTCGACCGATCTGCTATCCGTATACACGCAAAAGCCTAAGCTGGCTGGCCATGCTATTAGTTTTAGCTTTGGCTCCATGCGTACTCACGTGACATCCATTTTTCTCTTCTCCATAACACTTACCGTGTAATCAGGCAAGGGAATCGACAAACAAAATGGACACCCCATGCATGCACATGCAATTACTTAGCTCGTTGCATCTCCTGCCACGCACTCGCTCACATATTACCGGCCGACACCTAATTTCCTGCCATGCAATTGCGTACGTACGGCCATCAGTTGTCACCAGTAAAGGAATTTGTTGTTTCTACACATATGCATCCGTTGTTGGTTCATGGATCGCGGTTGGAATTTGATCATGTGAAGAAACCCAACGGGCCGGTCATGTGAAACTCTTTTGGATCTAGCTGCGCCTCTTACTACTGGCCGGATGCATGAACGGACGGACTCACCAGCAAGCAAGTTCTCCGCCGCATCTCCTGGATTTCACCGTGATCGCTGCAGGAAATCGCCCTTGGCGCTGGCTACGGACTGAGGCCCTCGTGTCCTTCCCGCTTCTTTTTTCTTTCGACAAATCGATCTCCTCGCTTGGCCACGTATCTTCTTGGCAGTCATCACCGTGCTATCTTCTTCTCGGCCCTCATGGTGGACCATGTCCATGCGCGTGGCCCTCCTGGTTTGGCAAGGAGGATTTGTCGGCGCGTGGACTCGTACGTGTACACATCTGCCATGCGATGCCATGCACCATGAATTCGTACATGGCGTAGTAGCAGGTGGACTACGTAGTGGCCTCCAGCTCCCCTGCAGCGCAACGGGTGTCAGGACTTCTGGGCACCATGCAGTACGACTCCGGTCTGAACACATTTAGTTTCGTGTACCACGGCAGATAATCACGTGACATCCGTGGCCCCAAACCAAATGCATGTAAATCCTGACCGGGGGGTCGCATGTAAAATTTCGTAAGTGCAAGTGTTGTTTTTTTCCGGTTACTGCGGTAGCCCTCTTACCGCGGCTGCTGCGGTAGCGGCGGCGGTGGCTAGATGTGTCGATTTCTGCAACGATGGCGTCGCCCAGCAAATGAGTCGAAGATGGGTGGGAGGTTGGCGGGGTGCCGACGGGCGTGCGTGGTGGCCGTCGGGGGCAAGGAGGAGGGCGCCGACGAGGAGTTGGCCGCGCGAGGGGGAAGGAATCTTTTACTTGTAACTCGTTTTCACAGGGTGGTGACCCTTCCCCTATGAAGTTTGAGTGACTAAATATTTTAAGAGGTTGACTAGGTGCAATTTAACATCTCAGAAGGGAATCGTTTGTGAAGTTAAACTCTTTTGATGACCCGTCCTGCTCCCACCTCTATATTGCCACCGCCCAAGGCCATCCCTCCCTGACCTTCTCTTCTCCCTTCTCCATGCAACAAAACTGTCAAACCCCTTCATGGCCTCCGTTTGGGACACCAGAGCTTTGTGCCGCTCAGAGCATATAAAACCGGACTTAACAAACATGACCTCCTAAACGCCGACGAACGCGTCCAGTCAGTGACCGTGCGTGTCCATTTTGAGCCCTTATTCTTTTTCCGCGCAGCCGCACTTCTTTTTTTTTTCTCATATGTCCGGTCACTTGCACATAATTGGTGGAGAAGAAGAGAGAGAAATAAAAGAATGAATAAGGAAAGAGAAAAGATGGTCCAGGGTGGGGTCACGTCCTACGTGGCTGACTGACCGGGCGCGTCCACGAGCCTCATTCCTTCCTACATTTGAGATGGATATGTGGGGTGCCGGTCAGTCCGGGCGTTTTGGAAGGAAGTGGGGTTTAGTTGGATCAACTTTTTTTAGCTGGACACTGACCGGAAGGACGTTTTGGACGTTTGAGAAAGATATAGGGGGGCCGGCTGTAGATGCTCTTGCTACGCCTTCCTCATCTCCGATGAGGTCATGCCTCAGACTCTCGACACTCCTCGGTGCCGCTCTTCACGTCTCCCTATCTTCGGCCTCGCTGGAATTGACTGTCACGTGCAGAATTTTCAAGCACACGATATTTAGCAAACACATAGAAAAGTAAAGCTGGTCGTAATGCAAAGTATCATATGGTATATGATACTACTTCCGTAATGCATATTATCATAAGTTAGTATCTTAGATTGCCTCATGAATTGTCATGCATGACATAAAGTAGTACATTATTTAATATGATTCAGTATCATAATATGATACCACATCCTTTCTTTCTTTATTTAATTATATGTCACATCATGCAAAAAGTCTAGTTGACATGCATGATATTGTTTATGATACTTTCATTACGACCAGGCTAACAAATAATGACTGTACTTGGACAATCTACCGGAAGTAAATATGAATAGGGCCCCAGGAATAAATGATCACCATGCAATTAATGACAGTTCTTTCTTCTCACGTCAATGATAGAGCTCCAGTCGGCAAGTGCAGAGGCCCCGGCCGGCCCCTCACCGTTCGGAAGAGGAGGGACACGTTGGTCACATTACTGTGCAAACACACAGCATAGCTAGTAGGGTATGTGGGAAAGAGGATTAGAGAAAGTACTTGCTGACCAGAGAACGAATCCTGATGCATGCATATCCATCCAACTTTGCCATTGCTGTCCATTTCGATGAGCAGTGAAATGAAGTGAACACACGTCCTGTTGTAGAGATGTGTGTGTGTAACCATGCACCGGCCCGGGGTGTAACCTGGTGTGTACGCTTGTTATTGGGCGGGTACGTCTGTGTATGCATTGTGCCAGTGGTGTGGCAACTGGATTACAGTGCATATATGATTAATTGTTTTAAGCCAACCCGAGTTTGTTACTTATTCAACGTCATGGTGTGGAGAGTGGACCGACAACAGACGTTAGGTCGCCCGTCCGTCCATTACCAGCATGCATGATTGATCCATGAAGTGCCTACGTACGTCGACCACGTATGCAAGGACTAAGATGCTACATATAGGTCAGCATCATGTCGTACTAATTTGGATGTCTGCGTGTCAACAATTAGTCAAGATCGCTATCAAGCATAGTATCCTACTGGTGTGTAGTGAGACATGTCGCCGTTGGTTTTCAGAATAGCCAAGCAACTAATTAAATACGTGTGTACTTGGTGTCTACTAGTATATATACATGTGGCCATTTTGCCAAGTCGTTTCTTTTCTTCTAAGAGTTGTCATGCAAGCTGGACTGGAACACATATATGTCAGGTTCCCCGACAAAAAGGTACTTTATATAGAGTATCAATTGCAGCCCTTCTTTTCTCAAAATATACTGATGCAGCGTTCTATTTAGTGCCAAGAATGGTTGAAATAAAATACATCCAGAAAGTTGCTACAAAATAAAATTAAAACACACCATAACTAACTAAAGCTAGGTGATTAGAGCATCTTCAACGGAACCTACAAATTGTCCGCATACGTCCAGACCGTGCCGTCCGAACATGGTGTGCCATCGAACGCGGGCATATCGCTCTGCAGGATGGTCCGGACGCACTTTCTATCCCAAATAGAAGACAAACGTGGGGTCATTGGGGGCATCGGGACAACAACCAAGCCTGCATTTGACTACCCCGGCCCACCAAAACACCGCCTCCCTTGCCCGCGTGCGTTCTCGCCCGATGCATGCTGCCCGCATTCATACTTCCTCCGTCCCAAAATAAGTGTCGCACATTTTTTACTAAACTAGTACAAATTTTGTGCCAAATTATCGACTCTTATTTTGAGACCGAGGAAGTACTATATAACTAACGAAAAGCATCTACAACCGGACAAGGCTAATTCGGCCCCTCAAATCCCCGCAGACGCGCCCACTGACCGGTCACGACATATATCTTTGTTCTCACACCCTGAACACCTCAATTACCATACCTCAAATCCATACAAACCAATGCAACTACGTAAACAACATACACATCGTTCAGTTACTACATACAACAATCCATCGTACTACCAAAATTTGGCATGTTTGACTATGGTGGAGAAGATCATCCCCGACTGCCCTTGCCTTTCCCGGCGTCATTGTCGTCCTTCTCGCGGAAGTACCGGTCAAAGACGTTGTACAGATCGAGCCGGATCAGCTATTCGCCGGAGCTGTCCTCATCATCGATGTCCTCCTTCTCCTCCTTTGCTGGCAGTCTGGCCATTTCACGGACAGCCCGATTCTGCTCTCGGGCGAGGGCGCGAGTCTTCCTCCGCTGCCGCTTCTTCAAAATGCGTGAGCGGATGGCTTCCTCCTCTACGGCCGTCCAAGTTGTCGCATCAGCCGCCTCCGCTTCCACCATTTTGGCAGCGAGTCGAGCCTCGGCGGACCTTATCCTGTCCTTCCCACGGTGGGCACAATTGTCCCCGTGGAACTCATACTCCGCCTGACCAGTGATGAGGAAGGAGGGTTTTTCAGGCTGCCTGGACCGCGATGATCCAGCTATGGAGGACCCGAGTGCCTGTTGAGCCGACGCTATGGAGTCGCACCGGACAGATCCTGCCGTCGGCCGGGCAGTGTCCTACCGGGAGCGGCGGAGTGCAATGCAGAGGGCTGTTGCCTCCTCCAACCCGGACGGGATGACACCTCGGTCGATGGATCCGGACTGGTCGAAGTCAGATCCGCTGCACGCCATGCCGGAGAAGGCCGGAGGTGAACTCGGGGGCGGAGGGGGAGTGAAGTGAAGTAGCTAGGGTTTAGTCCGGCAAGCGGGTGGGAAGGTGTCGGGGGGATAACCCCGGGGTATGCCCAAGCAGGCCAGT
Source organism: Hordeum pubiflorum (assembly GCA_000582825.1). Taxonomy (NCBI): domain Eukaryota; kingdom Viridiplantae; phylum Streptophyta; class Magnoliopsida; order Poales; family Poaceae; genus Hordeum; species Hordeum pubiflorum. The sequence goes on along the minus strand of CBMN010213330.1, from coordinate 554 downwards.
GCCCATTTCAAAACAATACGGGGCGGGTGACGCCCCTCGGGCGCCGGCTCCCCACGCGCGGATCGGCTCGGGGCAAGGCTTCCCGCGGACCGGCTCCGGGGCGACCCGCTAGCCGGCGAGTCAGCACCTCCCTCATAACCCCGTATGACAAGGCACCAACGCATCGATCAGACGTGGCGATAGTGCCCAGGTACCGATGACCAGGGCACGCGTGGCTACAGTGGAGGTGGCCGTACCGCTGACTGCGGCCGACTGCGACTAGGCGAGGCGGCAGAGTGGCGGCACGCCCACAACCACTCCATGACCTGGGCACACATGGCTACAATGGAGCCGGCCGTACCGCTGACCACCGCCGACTGCGACCCGACGAGGCTGCACAGTGGCCGCACAGTGTTGTCCACTTCACGGCGTGACTAACACACGCCAATGGTGACGACTGGCTGGCGGGCCCCCACCCCCGATGGGACCCTGCAGCCGGCGGGCCCTGCAAACGACAAAACTACCCAGCGGACGGGCCCCGCGGCCAGCCGGCGAGGCTGCCAGCCGGGTCCCAC
>CBMN010213328.1:146-10972 GCA_000582825.1 Hordeum pubiflorum | reverse complement strand
TCCTCTTTGCACTCGAAATAGTTATCATATCCGACCACCCCCTCTCTAATACGGTTGAAAACATGCCTAGCCATACGGAAACGCCGCTGGAATTTCTGATGTTTGAACAACGGGTCGGTTGTGTCAAAGTAGTCCTTCCAAAGAAGGAAATGACCGCTCTCTCGGTTGCGATTCAACGCCGGAAGGTGTCCGGGGATCGAGCCACGGAACAACGGCCGCTGGCTATTAAGGTGGTGATGGACCAAAACGGCAGCCAACATCTCCTCTTCATCATCGGACGAGGAATCGTCGGAGTCGCAAAGGAAATTATGGAAAAAGAACTCGTCGACGGAATCCAGTTTGTACCTTGGCAAACTGTCGAACAGCTGGAGGGCGTTGTCGAAGGAGCTAGCCGGCGAAGAGACACGAGCCTCGCTTGGACCAGGTAGCTGGCCTGCAGACGTCCGCCGAGCGGGCCGGCGTCGGGACGAAGGAGCTGGCGGGACGGTGAGGCGGCTTCCTGCCCGCGGCGGCATGGTGGAGGTGGTGGGAAGCTTCGGTGTCCGGCGGCGAGATGGTGGTGGCGGCAAGGTGGCTAGGTGGCGAGATGGGGGGGGGAGGGGGTCGGCACCGGCTGCTGGCAGGGGCACCGGCAAATGGGCAGCGACGACAACGCGATGGAGGCCGGCGAGGGATAGCCGGCGATGTGGGGTGGGAGAAGATGGCCAATGTGCCACCGACTGGCGGGCCAGGGGGTAGTTAGCGCGCGGCGCGCGCGTCCGTTTCGTGTCCGCGCCGACGGAAATCGGGCTCAAAAATGGGTCGGGAATGGGTCGGCAGGCGGACGAAAAGCGGACGCGCGTGCGTTTGGGTCAGCGCGTTGGGCCCAATTTTCTGTCCGCCGCGCCCCAAACGGACGTGCGCGGACGAAATGGGTCAGCGCATTGGAGTTGCTCTTAGACACACTGTATAACATGACAATCCGCCAAATAAACATTCCGTTTACCTTGAAAAATAAACCCGGTCTATATATCGTTTTTACCGATTAGAGAAGGAAAAAAGTTGCCAAGACAGGAACTATTATTGAACTATTTCTATTGCGGGAACGTTGCTTCTAAGCACGTATCATTTTATTTTTTTACCACAGATGACATTTGTATTGAATGAAAGTTACGATTCTTCCATCAAGTTCTTTTTTTTCTTGGACCTAGAGAAAACACTCTGCATTCGTAGAGAGAATTTCCAGATCAAGCAAGCTATATTGCAATGGTACATTGGGATCACAGAAGTTGACTTGTATTATTCTATATAGGAACAAGTAAATACATGAATCCAACTAAAAAAAAGTAAATACATGAATGAAACTTGTAAGCTATCACAATGTGATTGGGTAAACCGAGGTTAAGTGAGCACATCTCGTTGAGGTTAGTATATTAGCCTTCTGGTAACTTTCAAGGAGAAAAAAACATGGAACATTGGCACTCGTGCCATACCAAGTTGAATGCCTTTGGGTTTTTTCTCAAAGGATGGGGATGAACACATGAATTTCTCCGACCTGATCAGACAGACAGACAGCCTACAAGAAGCTAGCTAAGAGGTGTACCCAATATGGAAACCTGAAACCTTCCTTGGACATGAGAGCACAGAGAGAGATGTCAATTACACACGGTGATCATTTTTGGAGGGCAGGAGACATCGTTTGCTTGAGGAGTTATTTCTGCCTCCATGTCTGAAACATCCTTCAGCTTATCGTCGCCTTCCTTGAGAAAACCGAGCGCTGACAGACCTGCGCCATGCCTGGTGCTGCAGTCATCGATGTCCGAACATCCTTCGAACAGGTACCCGATGTTGCTCTCGAAGGCTTGGTCGTTGAACCACTCGCTCAGATTCATCGAGCTGCTGATGTTGGGTCCAAAGATGGGGTCCAAATCATAATCCATGCAAGGGCTCCACAGGTTCTCCTCGACGCCGCTGTCAAACACAAGGGGGGCACCGATGTCTCCGGTGCTGTCATCCACTGCAATTGGCTCATCGACGCCACCTGGCTTCTGAGCTTCACCTGAGTTGAGCTCTTGGGCTGCACTGTCACTTTGGTGATCATGTTGAAGCTCCTCTTGCAATGCTGGCACCACCTGTGGCCCCTGCTCCAGTTGCGCCAGTAACTGTGGCTGGTCCAGGTAGCGGCTAATGTCGAAATTGGTTACGGCATTTGCGCCCCGGTATTCGATGGCAGCAAGATCATAGGCCCTGGCTGCTTCCTCTTGGGTATCTGCAGGAAGAAAGTAGATGCACTATGGTGAGCTAAATCACAGAATTACCACAGTTGCTTAGTGATATATCAGTGAATGAGCGCAAGCATCAGGTATCTAGAGTAGAAGATGCTGAATTTCACATCCCAGTTGCCTGAAAGACGACAGATGCTTGCTACTTTCACATGTGCTGGTCACTGGAGTTGATTGTGCTTGGTAGAGTAGTAATTAACTAGAGAGCTCTTGTGGTGACCTGCCCTTTAGTGGCGATCTTCTCGCCCTTTGGGGATTTTTTTCCCCTTTTTATCTCTGATGTTAGCACTAGCAAGTAGCAGGCGGTGTGTGGTGAATCATATCATTTGTGAATCTTGATCTGATTGGTTTTTGACAGAGAGGAAGGCATGCCCCATGCACGTGAGGGTGAGGCGACCACTCACTGCTGAGTCAGGGAGGCAAGTGAAAAGAAGACAGGGAGAGATTGAAGATCCCTATGCACCAGCACCAGCCGGTGGCATTACCACTCCCACCACGTGCTGCTCACATGCATGCAGTATTTACTGGTAATTGGTAATTGGCAGTGCAGGCAGGCATTGCGTATGATCTGATCCAACGCTTTGTCTCTGTGCTCTGCTTAATGTTAGTATTTTTAGGGCAAGTTGAGCAATCCTCTTGGGATTGCACACAGGATGGTATCTTGGTCTGTCTCATGGTCCTGAATCTTGACCCTGCCAGCTCCTTTTTCCTCTTCTTTTTCAGATTATACTAGAAATTAAAAAAAAAGTAGAAATAAAGCGAGAACGACTAATTAACATAGGAGTAGTAAGTAGAGATTATGGTAGCAGCAGCATTAAGGCCGGGTGTGGTGCATTGAAGGGAAACAACAAGTGCATGCCATTGAATATATGTGGGTGTTAGGTTCGATCATAAATTCTGGTAAAAGTTAGGTGGGCAGCTGCTCTTGCCTTGCGGAATGTTAGTAAGCAGGACAATTCTACAACGAACAATGGTAGCCTTTCAATGCGGATTAATTAAAAACTGTTTTCTTGCTCAAAGGAGGGGGCTGCTCACCAAAGGTTCCCAGGTACAGGTACTTGTTCCCCAGCACCCGCCCGATCCGCGCCTCCCACCGCCCATTGTGGTGGTGCCTGCACCCAAAATTGCAAACATTTACATATATTCACACACAAATCTCTCTGAAATTTCGGTAAATCCCTGTGTACTTGTGATTTTGTCAGAATTAGTCGCAAGAAAAAGTCCTACGCATGTTGTTGAACTGCTTATCTGAATTTCAGTCGAAATTCCAAACCGGCGGCCTGCTGTCGGACAGGTTGGACTTTTTTCGGCGCACGAAGGTGACGGGAGAAAGAGGTGGGTAGGCGAGCCATCTGTGGCCACTCTAGATGACATGGCAGGCCGGGGTGTGACGTTGCACTTTGTGCCTGCCAGCTGACGCATGCAGTGCCACTGACTCCACACGGTGCAGATGGATCCTAGCTGCCTACGTACCCCTATTTTGTCAGTCCACCAGAAAGGTCTCTCTTCCCGAGTCAGCACCATCTCTGGATCCCACGGAGGGTACACTTGGCACTCGGATGCCACGTGTCTCTTTCTTTCTTCATGAATTTTGCATGGCTCGGAATAGTATAGTAGTGTCTTCTGGCTAACCAAAACAGAAGCTGCTGATTTAATGCGGTATTAGCAGTAGTAGAGTACCTGGCGACGCCCCTGTACTTGGAGACCCCCCTGGAGAAGCCGCTGCTCCGGCGGCGGAGCGCGGCGAGGTACTCCTCCCGCGACACCGCCTCCATCTCCAACCTCTCCTTCGCGTACTCGTCCACCTGCACGCGTCCGTCCATGAGTTAATATAATTTCTCTATGCTTGCGTTGCTTTTCAGAAACAAACACTTGTTAAAACCAGCACAGTTATTAAAACACAAGGCGACATGGGCTGTCAAGGCGTTACTACTCCCTCTGCTGGCACCTCCATAACTCTCGAGTCAATGGTGGTGCTTGCCAAGACACACCCTGGCTCCTGCTTGTAGTACCAAACAGGAACTCACGCAGCAACTTGGATGCATATGTGTACACATTCATATCATATCAATGCTCGATTTCCTTTTTCTGTTGCCGAGAGGAGAAGAACCTACTGTGAAATTCAGTGTGGTTTCAGGGCCCCAGTATTTGAGAGCTGCAAGGTCATACGCACGAGCAGCTGCCTCCTCTGTGTCATAAGCCCCTGCAGAATTACCACACGCTCGGGTCAGACAACCAAATCGTCAACAAGCAAAAAATTGAAGAAAATAAATAACAAGTGACATGAATCTGCCAAAAACAGGTAGGCTAGATGTGTGCCTATATATATGCTTGTGAGACTTACCCAGATAGACTATTGACCCAACACAGCATCAAGCAGAAGTAGATCGCAGCCACATGCAGATCACCAGACAAGGACCCCCACAAAAGATAACAGGAAACAAAGAGATAAAAAAGTATAATCAGAATGTCAGCCTTAATAAATTCGCTTCGCTTTACGGGAAAAAAAATATATGCTTTGTGCTAATAGCAGATGTAGTATCAGGATCCAGAGCAGCCTCGGTCACAAGGACCCTTGCAGTTTTTTAATCAGTATTAGGTAGTACCATCCTCGTATTGCATCTCTATTTCCCCCTCAACGCTTAAAAAAGACAATTCTACAAATCTGAATTATAATTTTCCTACTGTTTGAAATATTAATGAGATTTAAATCTGAAAATCAGAAGAAGGAATTAAAAAATCTACCTTGCCTCCCTTTCTTCTTGTTCTGGATGGAAGTGAAGCAGTTCTTGTCCCAGAGGTGTGCCTCAAATCTGCCTGTCCACCTGTGCCTGATCACATATTTACATGCATGCAGCTAATCAATTTATAAGCGCTTGCTTTTCAAGGAGATAAAAAGTAAGGAAAAAACTGATTGACCGGATTAAATGAGCAGGCAGCGGTAATGCAGATTGCAGATCAACCAGCCCTCCTACTTCCTAACAACTAACCGCAGTTGACTGAATTATTCAAATGGAGCATGGCAAGAAAATCCGCTGGCCGAATTCAAGAACTCGACCGGGATCATGCTTAACTGGCTCTCCGAGAGATCAGGAAGGAAAAAGGGAGGCAGACTTTTGACATGCAGGCCAAGGTTGGGGACCAACCAATTCTCGGGCTTTTGATTAATCAGCGGCAATGCGCAATTGATTGGTTATTTTGCGGGCAGAGATCGGAATCAATCAAGGGAATACACGCATGATCCATACCTTGTGACCCCCCTGTAGATGGAGCTCCTCTTCCCAGCCGCGGCGGCGCTATTGGCGGAGGCGTCAGAGTCCTTGCTGCTCCTGCTCGCGTCTTTCTTGGCCCGCTTGGGCGCCGCCTTCGCCTTGGCGCTCCCGGCCTTCTGCGTCCGCGCTCGCTTGCGGGGAATGGCGATCGAAGACGAGTCGGAGGAGGAAGGGGACGACGGCGACGGCGAGCATGCCGGCGAAGAAGAAGGAGATGGCTGAGGAGGAGGAGGAGGAGGAGGGGATCTCTTCATGATCTCTGTGTCAATGGTGGTGGGCCGAGCGAGAGTGGGGAGTCAAGGTGGAAGAAAGAAAGTAGGCAGGGGTTTTATAGAGGGAGAAGGCCGTGTGGCCTGGTACTCTGCTCCATGGTTTTATTTTCTTCCTTAATTGTTTTCGTTAAGCGCCAGCAGCATTAGTTTCACATGACACCTTGCTTGTTGTAATGTTGCACATAAGGTCTCATTTGCTTTAAAGCAGAAAAAACATGCACCGGTGACAGCTCGCCATGGTTAAAAGGCAAGGGGGGCAGAGCATCTCTAGCCGTTCCTCTAGTTTTTCATCATTTCTCAAACAACTCTAAACCTTGGCCCTTTAGATTTTGAGGAGTTAAATCTTGTTGCATCTAGCCCTTCTCCCGGTTAAATCCCACTACGTCGTGGGTCCTGCCTGGAAGCCTCTTTGTCTCTCCCTCTCCTTTCTTCTCCAAATTGACATCCCCGTGACCGAATCCATCGAGATACTCATGTCCCTTCCGCCTCTGTCGGCTTGTGCATCAAGGTCTTCATCGAGCGGGCCCCCTTTGGCATCTACCGCAACATGATCTATACCAATGGTGTCGAGGTGTCTCACCCCGATCTCTAAAACGACAGGGGCTATGACTTCATTGTCTTGTCTATGCGAGTCTTCCCGAGATGGCCTCACCCGCGCCAACCTCCTACGCCTCCACCCTGACATGATCCTCCTCCCACCGGCCGGGGAGGGCCGGAGCCTCATCGCCACCTCTACCACCAGCTCGGCCTCCGATGAAGGAGCCTGACTACCATGGGACCCTTCGATGATTGCTCCTCCTCAGTCATGACCTCTCCCGGGAGGCCAGTAGTTCCCGTCGAATTATGTGTGAGCCATCTTGATGTTTTGCTCTTCTATGTTTCTAGCCATGGCGGAGTGCGGCGACCATTACGGGAGCATGGCGATCGTGAGGAGGGAGAAAGCGTGGGAGGGGGTTGACGGGGCCGCACATAATCGTCATGGATGACATGAGCTCCAAGACGTTGTCGACGAGGAGGTGGGCAATGACTGACTTTGAGAGAGTAGAGAGAAGCTTTAGGAGATTTTGAGTGGATGCTTAAATTCAAGCAGGGGGATGTTTTGAGGGGTAACTCCTTCATTTTTTGAGAAATTAAAGAAATGAGGGAACGGCTAGATTGGGTATAACTCCTCAAACTGAAGTTGGTCAGATAGTTCAAGAGATTTGAGGGCAGGACTAAAGATTTTCTTAATTCCACTCTCAAGATTGGTTTCCTCATTTTTGCAACAAAACCAAACCACTAGTATAGCATAACATTCAGATAAATGAGTGCATGAATTAATCTTCCTCCACCAATTGATTATAAAGTAATTATGCATGGATGACATGGGTATCTTCATGCCTAGAAAAAGGCAATTTTCCTAATATTGTGTAATTTAGATAGTTGCATTTTCTATCTTTCTCCTTTCAAAAAAATTCCAATAGTGTGGAATTCAAATAGTTGCCTTTTCTACCTTTCTCCTTTCAAAACCACGTTGAATTCACTTGAAATCCTTTTAACCATGGTTTGACATAGCAAAAAGAAGGGTGGCATTCACTTCCTTCGAACATCGAAGAGGACTATGCACGTGCTTACATGTGACCCAATGTGAGGCAAATGGAGAGCTTGAGAGCATCGGCAATAGTTGGCCTTATGGCTGCTAAGTTATGTGGTTATCACGTGACTCCATGCTACTCCTTCCATGGCATCAGGCTCCATCCGTTGTGAACGTGCGGCTAAGGGAGACAAATGGGCAACTCGAGAGCATAGAAAATGGTCTCATGTTGACCTTCCTATTAACATTAAGAGAGGGCTCCAACACGATGAGCTCAACACGTGACCCCACACATCCCCCGTATACGTGCAAATCCGTGAGGCAAATGGACGACTCAAGAGTATCTATGATGACCGATCCTACTTTTAACATTGACCATGACTACAAGTCAATGGCCTAGTGTAACCCCAAACTACTTCATCCACATCGTCCTCACCCCCATCAGGTGTGCGCGTGCAACCGCAACTCCAGAGTGTCAATGATGGCATGACACAAGCCTTCCTTTTAAAAACAAAGAGGACCACAATATGAAGGGCTTAGCACATGACCCTGCGCTACTCCTTCCACGTCAACCTGGGGCAATCACTTGTGAGCGGAGACCGCATGAGACAAAATGAATGGCTTAGAAGCATCAAAAAATGATGTGACATTTGCCATCCTTTTAACATCGAAGAGGACGAATGTGTGATAGTCTTAGGGTGTGACCTTGCGCTACTCGTTCCAAATCAGACCGGCATCATCGTGTGTAAGTGTGTAGCCGCATGAGACAAATGGATATCTCAATGACATCGGCAATGGCATGAAACCAACCTTCCTTTTTGACAATGAAGAGAGATATCACATGGCAGGCTCACCGTGTGGCAACACACAACTCCTTCCACATAACCACATGGAGAGCGGCAGCGGCACGAGGCAAATAAATGACTTAAGGAGGGCCAATAATGGTGTGATCCTATCCATCCTTTTAACACAAAGAGGATGACGACATGGCACTGTTGGGGCGTGACCTCATCCCAGACTCATCATGCGTGAGTGTGCCACCGCGTGAGGAAAATGGGCATCTCAAGAGCATCGGCGATGCCGTTACGCTGCCATCCCCTTTAGCAACAAAGAGGACTATAATACGACGAGCTATGAGGTTATGACATGACTCTGTGCTACTCCTTCCGCAACATCATGCTCCATCACCTGTGAGCGTGCGGCTAAGGAAGACAAACAAACATCTCGAGAGTGTAAAAATGGTGTCATGTTGGCCTTCCTATTAACACTAAATAGGACTACATTGCGACAGGCTCAACACGTGATCCCAGACTACTTATTCCCAACTCGGCTTGGCGCCATCACGTGTAAGCGCGCGATCGCGTGCAGAAAATGGACGGCTCAAAAGCATCGATGATGGCATGCACCAACCTTCCTTTTAACATCGAAGATAACTATAAGTTAATGGGCTTAGTGTGACCCCAAACTGCTCCTTCCACATTGGCCTTGCCTAGTCACGAGTGAGCGTGCGGCCGTGTGAGACAAATGCACAACTCTAGCGTGTTGATTATGTCAAGACACATGCCTTCTTTTTACCAACAAAGAGGACCACTATATGAAGGGCTTAACATGTGACCGCGAGCTACTCCTTCCAAATCAACCTAGGGCTATCACTTGTGAGTGGCGACTGCATGAGACAAATGAACGGATTAGGAGCATCGATAAATGGTGCGAAGTTGTCCGTCCTTTTAACATCCAAAAAGGCGATGGTGTGACAGTGTGAGGAAAATGCACATCTCTAGAGTATCAATTATGGCATATCATAAGTCTTCCTTTTATTAACAAAGAAGACATCAATATGAAAGGCGTAGCATGTGACCCCACACGAATTCCTTCTACACCAACCTGAGGCTATCACTTGTGAGAGACAACCGCGTGAGATAAACAAATGGCTTAAGAGAATCAACAAATGTTGTGACATTTTCCATCCTTTTAACATCGAAGAGGACGGAGGTGTGACAGGCTTAGGGCGTGGCCCTATGCTAGTTATTCCAAATAAGACCAGCCTCATCATGTGTAAGTGTCCTACCACATGAGACAAATGGACATCTCAAGGGCGTCGACGATGGTGTGACACCAACCTTCCTTTTGACAACAAAGAGAACTATAATATGGCGGGCTTAGCGTGTGGTGCCACACAGCTCCTTTCATATCAACACATGAGGTGAGCGGGAGCGCATATGAGGCAAACACATGACTTAAGGAGGGTCAACAATGGTGTGACCCTATCCATCCTTCTAACGCCGAGAAGGACAATGGCATGACACACTTAGTGCATGATCCTAAGCCGCTCTTTCCACATAATACCGACCTAATCATATGTGAGTGTGCCACCACATAAGGCAAATGGACGTCTCAAGAGCATCGGCTCATGGTGTTACACCAACCTTCGCTTTAACAACCAAGAGTACTATAATACGACTGCTAGTGTGTGACCCCGCGCTACTCCTTCCACATGCACACACAGGTGAGAGACAGAGGCATGAGGCAAATGATTGACTCAAGATCATCCACAATGATGTGATAATTTCTATCCTCTTAACACCAAAGAAGGCGACCACATGGCCCGATGCTATTCCTTCCACATCAAGACATGGGGTGAACGGCGACCTCGTGAGGCAAATGAACGACTCAAGAGCGTTGACAATGGTGTGACGTTGTCCATCCACTTAAAACACGAGGAGGAGGACGACATGACCTTGCGCTACCCTTCCCACATCAGACTGATACTGTCGTGTGTGAGTGTGCCACCGCATGAGGCAAATGTATGGTTCAAAAGTGTCGACAATGGTGTGACATTTTCCATCCTATTAACACCCGAATAGGATGAAGACATGACCTCGCGCAACCCTTACCACATCAGGCTGGCCTCATCGTGTGTGAGCGTGCCACCGCATGAGGCAAATGGACGGCTGAAAAGCATCGATGATGGTTTGACGTTGTCCATCCTCTTAACACCTGAAGACGACGACAACATGACATTGTGCTACCCTTCCCACATTAGACCGGCCCTATCATGTGTGAGCGTGCCACCGCATGAGGCAAATGGACGGCTCAAAAGCGTTGATGATGGTGTGATGTTGTCCATCAAGTTAAAACTCGAAGAGGACGATGGCATGACCTTGCGCTACCCTTCCCACATCATACTAGCTTCATCGTGTGTGTGCTTGTCACCACATGAAGCAAATGGGCGATTCAAAAGCGTCGATGATGATGTGTGTCTTCCTCGTTAGGGTGCGACCCTACACTGCTCTTTTCACATCATCCTAGCCTCATCATTTATAAGTGTGCCACCACGTGAGGCAAATGGACACCTCAAGAGCATCAGTGATGGTGCTACACAAACCATCCCATTACAAGACTAGATGAGCCGTTGTGCCAATTAGCATAGAGAGGTGAAGATTTGGTT
>CBMN010213325.1:0-11168 GCA_000582825.1 Hordeum pubiflorum | reverse complement strand
TTTTGGAATTTATAAAACTTGAGAGGCATTTAATTAATTGTTTTATCCANNNTTTTAATTGTTTTTGTGCATTTAAATATTTTGTAAAAGTGTGGTTTCTCCAACATTAATTCTTATGAGTTATTTGTCACCTTTGGAACATTTTAGTTTTAACATTTGAAAACTTTTATTGTTTGACTTTAATTTAAATTTGAATTTGACTCGGTTTTGAATCAACGTGATATTAACAACAGTAATCGGGGCGACGTGGCAACAATAGCGTGGGATTACTGTAGCTAACCACTGGGGGTGTTACATAAGTACCCCCTAGCAGTCCAGGGCACTAGCACTTGGTAGTGCTCAGCCTCCAGCAGAATGGTGAGGGCGTTCTAATCCCATTGTGCACCGCTAAGGCCTCTAGCTCGGACACTTGTACCCATCTCGGTCTTCACTTCCTACGATAGTTGTACACTTGTGTTGAGTTCACCTCTTTGCCATGGAACTTTAAAGCCTGCTCGGGGACAACGTGCAGGTGCACCTCCTTGAATCCCTTATCACTCCTCCCCTCACTGGTGATTACATCACACATCTTGTTCGGGACGAACGTGGATAGGAAAGGCTTCTATTTCATTGTGTTCCCCTTCATTGCCCCCCCCCCTCTATGCCTTGCCAGCCTTAATGGCCACCTTAGTATCTGCGACCGCCATCTACACCACTAAAAATGTAAAAGTGGTACTACAATCCCCTCAAACATATCGGAATCAAGAGGCATTGACTAGGATTCCTCAACATAGGAGGGAAAGATCTGGGCCTCAGCCAGAACAATGGCCCGACTAAGGTCTTCATTGTTCATATCCTACAATGGTTAGCATCAGGACTACTGAACAAAGGCAATGCATCTACCATAGTATCATACTACACATGGTCTGATCATCAAGCTAAACATAGTACCACATCTACCATAGTAACATTGAAATCGACATGGCATGTACATCTATCACAACAACATAAAACATAATAACCGCCGACAGACACAACCTACCATAAATCTCAACAACACCACTAGGATCTGATCTACCACATCCTCACACAACATCATGAAGCAATACTTGCATTGCCTACCATGCTATTTACATATCTACTCCTACAACATCATGAAGCTACGAGGAGTAGGGAGTGGTTGAACTTACAACCATTGGAGGAGCAGGGAACAACTCAAAAAAGAGGAGGAAGATGGATCGCCACCGCCAACTAGAGAAGAAGGCACCACTTACTACTCGTCGGTGAAGAGGATTCCCGAGACAGAGAGCGTGAAAGAGGAAAATGGCAACGAGGGTTCGGGCAGTGAGTTGAAGGGGGCTAAATATAGCGAGGACAGCCGGCGGGAGGTGGCACAATTCCTCCTGCCATTTCTCGGGGATGCATGAGATCGCGTCATCACCCCGTCGCATGATCTCAACGCCTTGTTCCCCCTCCCTACAGGCTGACCGTTCCTCGCATGGCAGACTGAGAGGTCTTTAAGAACCATGTTACCCAACAATGTTCATAGCATATGAGTGTTTGTATATTGTTAGAAGGCTACACTCCAAGAGACTTTTCTTTGCCCTTAAGGTGGACATTATGAAGGCATACCGCATTGAGTGGGCATGCCTTTATGGGTGTCTTCACAAGCTAGGTTTTGCATCTGAGTGGATACAAACTGTTATGTGTTGTGTCACTTTGGCTAGATATGTTGTGAAAGTTAATGGTGAACTTACTACATGTGTGGTGCCATCTAGGCGGATCTGTCAATGTGATCCCATCAGCCCATATCTATTCTTACTATGTATTTAAGGTTTGTCTAGTCTAGTGTAGAAAAAGGAGAGCCTTTGCGAGCTATGGTAAAAAAAATGGTATGCCCTCTCATATCACATGTCTTTTTGCAGATTATAGTATCTTCTTTGCACGTAGTGACAACAAAAGCATGGAGGCTTAAAATCATCTCTCCAATTATATTGTGGGGCTTCTAGTTAGAAAGTCAATTTGCAGAAATCTTCAGTTTTCTTCGGGAACCACTATCCTAATGAAGTCAAAACTTTTGTGTAAGTACATCTCAGCATGAATAATAATATTTTGAATGATACATACCTTGGGATGCCAACTAAAATTGGACGTGCTATGACCAATTCATTTAGCTTTCCACCAGATCGTGTGTGCAAGAAGATTAATGGTTGTAGTCATAGACCCATGCCCAGAGCGGGTAAAGAGTTTTTTTAGGCGGTGGCGCAAGTGATTCTCAGTTTTGTTATGAGTTGCTTCCAACTTCCTATCTCAACATGTGAACAAATGAAATCTAACATCGTTAATCATTGGTGGGGCATGAAGGAAGGTCGGACCAAAATGCACTAGCGTTCTTGGGAGTGGTTAGCTTTGCCAAAGTTCTTGGGTAGGATGGGTTTTCGTGACATGGTATTGTTCAATCAAGCTACGCTAGCACGATAGTGTTGGCACCTCATCATTTAACTTGATTCCTTATGCTCGAGTGTGCTCAAGGGTCGGTATTTTCATGATGGTGGTTTCTCGAATAATAAAAGACCAATATCCTCTTTCTTTCACATGGAGAAGTTTGCTATCCAGCCATGAACTCGTCCAGAAAGGAGCTTGTTGGGGGGTTGGTAATGGTGCCGAAATTAGAATCTTAAGAGGCCGACTGGATCCTGAGTTTCCTGCCTGGTACTTTTAGTCCTTTGCTACCCATCCCAGAAAATACAACTATTCAATTCTTGCTTAATGATTACTCCATCCGCCCGGAATTATTTTTTGCAAAAATGGATGTATCTAGAACTAAAATACATCTAAAATTGTAGATACATCTATTTTTCCGACAAGTATTTCCGGACGGATGGAGTATTTGTTATCTTGGAATGTCGAGGTTGTCCATAGTTTCTTTACTAAGATTATTGCCAAACAGATCCCACTAGTACCTATCCATCGTATGGGGGAGGATTTCCTCTCGTGGCTTCATGACAAGGACATCTTCTCAGTAAAGTCGGGCTACAATCTGTCAAAGAGCGATTCGTTCTTTTTCTTCAAACAGTAACAAAGGGCAAGGCTTGTCCTCTTCAACGACAAGAGAAGCAATGAAGGCCATTTGGGTTGTAAAATGTCCTAATAAAATGATGATTGTCCTTTGGAGGGCATCACATGATTGCTTGCTTCCAAACGACCAAACCGCCGTTGCAATCTCCTCCCATGTCCGGCCAAACTCAGCTTTATCAAATAACCGCCAAGCTTTCCCCTGATTGGCACCCGCGCCCTCGGCACATTTCTCCCCTACGCCCCTCACGTTATCCCAATTGCCACGAGGGCCCTTCCCGCAGCAGCGTAATGCGCCAAGAAGGTTCTCCCGCCGCCATGCGGTCCGGTTCAGGGGCAGCAGAACCGGCCCATGGGCAGCACGGCGACTCCGCCGCCACCGCCTCCCCGAGCGCCGTGCCGGCCGATGCCTCCCCCTCCTCCTCGCCGCCACCTCTCCCCCCTGCAGCGCCCCTCGAGCGACCCCAGGAGCAGGCCGGAGGCTCCTGCTCCGCTGCGGCGGCGGGGGTCGACCGGAAGGGCGAGATTCTCGCCTCCGCGCCCGCACTTCCTTCCTCGGAGCCTTCATCTCCGAGCTCCGGGGGCAGCAGCCCCGATGACGCCGACGCCGCGGCCGCCGGAGCCGGGGCGTTCGACAGCAGGGCGGTGTTCCAGCAGTTGCTACATGAGCAGACGGCCATCAGGGAGGCGGGCGGGCCGTTGGCCGGGGGGGCGGGCAGGAAGAAGAAGCCGGAGGAGGCGCAGGTGATGGCGCGTATCTCGCGTTTGCGTCATTCTGTTGTTTCTTGGGGTTCTTGGCGTCTCTGGAGCGCGTTCTTGAGCGTTTCTTGGTTTCTGTTGAGCAGGTGAAATCGTCGCACGCCATAGGGGAGCTCTGGAACAACCTTAGAAAGGTATTATAGCCTGAATCTTGGACTTCGTTTTCTGTTCTGGATGTGGAACTGTGATCTCCAAGTTTGTTGAAATCTTGGGGACAATCCAGAGTAAATAGGAGCAGCATCTTGGGCAAATGTTGGGGCCAGTTTGACTTTCTGTAATAGAAGCAGAATCTTGAGCAGCTCATTGTGCTAATTGATTATTCTATTTAGTGTCATAGCATATATGATTGCAACTGTAAAATGTGGGGAAATATGAGGATCATGTCTTGGCAGTGGTTGCTGTGATATTTTTGGCAAGAAATCTCGCAGCTGCATCAAATGTATCAGTTTTCAGTGTATAAGAGAAATCTTGGGAAAATGTTGGGGGTAGGTTGGTATTTTTGTTTGCCAGCAGTACACAGTGGTTGTTGCTCGTGCGTCTTCTCTGAGTCTGGCATCATATTTTGAAGCAAATGGCTATCTTGTTGAAATTGTTGTCTGTAAAATGTGGGGAAATCATGAGGTTGTGTCCTGATTACTGCAACCTTTTAGTAACAGACCCTGAAGTCAAATGTATGTCAAAAGATTTTGTTATCAGAAAATTAATCTAGACACTAGTTCAAGACTGCATAACTGGACATAATTTCTGTAAATGATTTGCCGTTTACATGCAAAATCACTGACTACTTACTCCAGGATTTGGTCGAGAAGTTTCACTATTTGGTCGACTGGGACCTGCAACTGGCTCAGAAGCCTCAGAATGTTATTCCATGTAAATAGTTGGCAAGAATCTAGAAGTTTTGGGTGCGCACATTTTGTGATCTTGCTATTACATTCTTGTTTGTTAATCCCATTGGTTTTTTATCCCCTTATTTCTTGTTTTTGAAACGCTTGATCTTCATGTTGATTATGTGCAATTGTATGGCTGTCAGGATGTCTGAACTTTAACTTTGTTTTCTTGTCGAACAGTTTTTTCATGGAGAAGAATGGCACTATTCACAACATGTGAATCACCAGGTTTGACTCCATTTGGCCTTCTGTAATGTTTCGAAATGGAAGTGCATGAGATATCAGGATCAAAGTTGATCACATGATACTGTGGTTCGTGGTTCCTGTACAATCCAACTGCCCAGAAGGATTATCTTCTCTTTTATAGATACTACATTGTATGTTAACTCTTGGTTGTGATAGTCTGATAAAACCTGAATTGTATCTGTACTGTTGTTGGGTTTATCAGACGTTAATAGATATTTTCCTCTTTTCTTACTGAACACAACCAATCAATATCAATGACGGGATTATACATGCTGGTGGTTTCAAACATTTCCAGAGAACAAGAAACCCAAAAATTGGAACAAAAATAAAATCCATCACATTTTAAAATATGCTTTTTTTACCATGTTCTAGTCGCTGTAATTTGAATTCCTGTATTTACACTGTTCATTGCAGACACGTCCCATCACTGAAGTCAGAAAATATTATTTGGTTCCCGATTTGGCTACGGGACAAGGAGTGGACCATCTTGATGCCTATTCAGAATTTAGACCGGTGACTGGAGATGGGGAGTGTTTCTACAGGAGCTTCATATTTTCCTACCTTGTAATCGACTAATTGTTCTCCTCTCTTTTCCTTACTATAGGATATATGTTTACTTATTTAATTTTCTCTGTTTATGCAAATGTACAATAGGAGCAAGTTCTTGATAGGCAGGACACACATGAGGAACACCGTCTTCTTGATGCTGTTAAAAGAGTGTCTTTGCAATATTCAGATCTTAGATGGACCTCTGAATTTCCCAGGAGCTACAGAGTAAGTTCTTGCCTTCTCCATATTTGTTTTTTCTTAGGTAAACATGCCTGTAAGGGATGATTCTCTTCAGGTTACAGTACACTTCAAGCTAGATCTGGCATCTCACTATCTTTGTTTGTCATTTGCAGGGATGCACAATTTCTTACAGTAGTGGCATGCCATCGCAGTTTTACACTGTTGGCACAAACTCAAATTTGAAGTTTATTGTGATGTTAACAACCTGATCGTAACAACGCCCTTAAGAGAAATTTACTTGCAAGAACAACGGCAATATAACGGGGAAATAACATAATTTATTCTTGTTTGAGTACTACAACAATGTGCACCTGCTGTTCATTATTATGAAGTCATCTCACTGTTTTGTTCCTATGCTATAGTATATGCTTGATGACTGACACTTCTCAGGCGAGCTGTCTTAGCTGTGTTCTTTGTTATCTTGCTATGGATCAATATTATGTATGTATTATTGTAACCTATGGTGTGTAATGTTTATCCACTGAATTATTTGAGTCGCTGATTCTTTCAGGCATTTAAGAAGCTGATTAAGAAAGTAAAGAGATGGAAGAGGCATGGCAGGTGGAAGTGGAACAGCATAGCATCAACTAGCAGGTTTTTAATTCGCTTGTTTTCTGCAATTCCATCAAAGTATTGTAGTCGAATGCATTCCACCTCATTGACATAATACATTCCCTTTTTAGCTACCGTAAAGAGAAACTTCTCGAGTTCTTCAGAAGTTACGATACGACGGACGACAGTGAGAAAAAACACCCTTGAACTTATATTTCCTTCTGTTCATCATAATTCATATTTCTGACACATTTTATTGGTTAGTTCTTACTTTCCTCAGATTAGTAGTAGCTATCTGGATATGCTCGCAGGGGAAGAAGTATGAACTGAATATACCTGGGATCGATGGACATTACAGTCTGAAAGATGTCAGCATCAGCATCTCTCCTCCCTTGCTGAATTTCCAGTGCATCCATTCTTTGAGATTTTACCTGACCCATTGCTCTACAAACAGTGGTGCTTTCAGCACGTCACTCGATCTCGTGAGTACGCGGACCATGTTATGATGACGGCCTTGGCCGAAGCGCTTGAGGTACCCCTTAGAGTGGAGCTACTCTCTGGAGGACCTGCTCAGGATATCTACGCTGGTCCCGGACCTGGAGTTCCCCGTGTGAGTGTGACCCTTCTGTACACGGGCAATCACTACGACGTCCTCTACCCACGCGCTCCTCCTACCGAGAGTTCGAGTCAACAGACTTCCTGAAGAAATCATCCTGCTGATTAGAGTTGAAGTCAACAGATTCTGCTGGATGTTGCTGAGTTTAGGTGGTAGAGTTAGACAAACTGGGTAGCCATAGCATACACTTGTGCATTCTTCTTCTTCTGTTGGCACAAACTGGCTGCTCCCTTGTCTGAAGATTGACAAGGAAGAACTCGTGCTGTGCTTTGTCTGAATTGTTGGCTGGTGTAATGTGAATCTTCTGTGATCACGTTCCAACTTGTTAATTCCATCCATCTTTAACAGTTCTAATCATATCCATTCTTGATATGTTGGTATGTTGTGGAAGACACAGGTTTGGTGGACATCTCTTGCCCGTTTTGTTCACAGCAATGTGGACGATCTTCCTTGCCTATCCGAATGAAGCAGATACGCATATACTTGTGCAGCATTATTTCTTTTGTTGGGACATAGTGCTGGTTATGAAAGCAATCTTTTAATTAGTTCATGTGATTAGTTTATATGCGCTGAAAGTTTGTTTGTGATTCTTTCTATCTCTGTGTCTGTACTAACTCCGTAGAAGTACAACGAAATAAGTGCACCCAAGAGCACAAAATGCAAAAAGAAGAGTCGCCTAAATTTGAGCAGCTGGACAATTGCCCTTGCACTGGCACATAATACATATGCAGTAACAAGTGATCAGTCATCCTTCAATAATACTTCCTCCGTAACTTAATATAAGACGTTTTTTGACACTGCCGTGGACTCTAAAAACGTCTTATAAAAAGCTACAGAGGGAGTAATCCAAATGATGAGAAGGAACTTTCAACTTACTTGTACAACTGCATCACCACTTAATAATTGATGGTCTTGTCCTCTGCGTGAGACAAGATGAGTAAAAAACTTCTTTTCACCAACAATAACAGAGATGATCTTGCTACGCCAGCAGAGAAAAATGAACATGGCTGGCAGTTACAATGTCTCAACAGGAACACAACGTGGGGCCTGACAAGCCGTTCTTCGGCTTATCAGTACAGGTTTTAGTTCTTGATATTATGTCAGTTGAATACTGGAGGAAGCATAAATTCCTCCACTTCAATCTTATGTTCAGATTGAACACATGTCGATTGGTAAATATTATACTAAGTAGACCACAAATTAAAAGAGCAAAAAAATTCTTCAGTTCAAGATAATAGGAACATCACACAGAGTAGTTAGCACGCATTTCAAACACACATCAAAATGACTTGATAATTTTAGAATCAGCATGCACAACCGTCACTTCAGTCAAGGAATGGTGTCGAAAACATGCATAGATTGCACAAAACACGAAACAGTGTGAGCTTCTTGATCATAAATTTATATGCATCAACAAAGATGCTAGTAGGCTTATGGTGGATCTGATTCATTCATATTGCAGGAGAAGAGGTACAAACGTCTAGCACATAAAGAAGCACCAGTTCACTCACAGCCTTCAGCATTCAGACGAACCATCTATTTCTCCGTCAAGAAATACTCGTCGGAGAAATGGATGTATCTAGATGTATTTTAGTTTTAGATGCATCCGTTTTTATTCATTTTTGCGACAAGTAATTTCAGACGGAGGGAGTATTATTATAGTGTCGGAAAGAAAGTATGTGGAACAAGAGTTTGTTTGAGCTGGAATTTAGTAAGCCTGAGTGACTTGTGATGGAAAGTGGCGACGAACTTGCCATCCATGTCAATCTGAAGTAGCCACTCGGCATACTGGACTAGCACAAGCAACTCACCATCCACAGACATGACTACCGCACACCAAAAATTCTCACATTCTTCACACAACACCTTGATCTCAGTGACCAGCAATTCAATCTTGCACTTGAAGGTCCAGACCTCGCTTTCATAGTCCAGCAACACCCAGATATCGATGGTATTCACGGCCTCATTACAAATAAACATGTCGAGCATGCCATCCATGCCAAACAAGTCAGCATAGGAAGGACCATCTCTAAAAACCGGTGGTGTGAAGACTGCTTGCACGCCTCGTTCCGAGCGTGTGTCGACAACTGCTTCGGCCGCGATGCCTGCCGCCCCTGTCTCTGCCCGGTACCGTTTCTGGTGTGTTGCTGCCGGCCCTGTTGCCTTGGCCAATGGGGACGACGTGGGCTATGAAGAGGAACTAGCTGTGACCCTGCCACCACGAACGGTGTTGTGGGCCTCCACTGCTGACGATGACGACGAAGATGACGAATTGTTCCCTAGACACCGCCGGCTGCCACCAAGGCCCTCGACTCCGGAGAGATGTGCGCGGGGCATGAAACAGACACAAATGAGGGTTGGTAAGAGGTGCTACCGCGGCACGGCCCGCGTCGTCCGACTTTGTCACCATCCTCGACAACGACTCCTCGTCCCATCCCCGCTTGGCTCTATGGTAGATGTTGCAGATGCCTTGCTTGTGGTCATCGTGCGGCTTATTGCAAAAATCTGCTGCGGTGCTCCCGTTGTTTGAAGAACGGTCACCGTGCACGCGGGTGCTGCAACACATGGCCTCCTCTAAGCTCACTGCCATGCCTTGATGTGCCGCCCGTGTCCCGCCTCGACGCTGTGCATCGTCGATCTTGGGCATCTGTCGTCTCTGCTACCGCTGGCTCACCAACACCGTTGGAGTTAATGTTGCAGTCCGCTCTGGTTGATGAGACCGCATTGCTGCAAGGTTGTCTCATGCGTGTTGGAAGCCTTTTGGAGCGAGCGTAGGCTGCTTTGAGTAGACTCTCCCTTGTGCCGGATATGTTGCATACCTCTCTGACGTCACATCCTCCTTGTGTGGCCAGTGTTTGCTCGACGGAGGATGGGGTGGTGGAGTTATATGGCTCTTTCTCCCCTCGTGTTGGACACAATTCATCATCGATGCCTATCTCCCCTTCTATGTTGTCATCCTCTGAGGGCAAGTCCATCGCCACGCTCATGGCTCCGGTGTTGCAAATCATGCCCTAGCTTAGGGAGTTATGTCTGAGTCTGTCAGTGGATCATATGAAGGTGGACATGCCGGCGGCCTGGACTGAGGGACAAGATTCATCTCTGTCAAGTGAGCAGTTGGAGGTTCCTATGATTGATGATAAGAAAGGGAAGGCGTCAGCGATTTCATGATAGATAGTTCCCGGTTTCTCGTGTTGTCGACGTGTTGTCAGTTTTCTCATCGGGGGTTCCGTTGTATTGTAGAAGTGTTGAGGGTTGAGGTTGTTGTGTGTTGGGAGCATTTGACGGGTCGTCTACATCTCGGGGTGTTTCGTGTTGAGTGAGGTTGATTGTATTGGTTTTCGCCTGGTTTTTCGTAAATTAACTGGGCAATTCTCTTCTTCTTAACTAATCGATGAGGCAATTCTTTTGCCTCCGTTTTGAAAAAAAGAAAACTGGAACAACTGGAGCATGCATTTGTCGGAACGACTCAGTTGTGGTGTCGAATACCGCTATCATGTTGCTTTCAGTGTCAGTTTGGTCTATGTGCCAATGCAGGTTGCCACGAAACAGAATAGCTGTCGTAGCCTCACGGTGTAAAAGCAGTTCTTCAACCTCCGGCGGGCACCTGATGTTCCTCAACGGCTGGACGGATCCCAATGCAAAGATGTAGCAGGCATCATCATAAAAATAGGTTTGCTTCTCATGATAATCCATTTCCTCCTCATGATCATCGTTTTCCTTCTCATGATCATCGGTTCCCTCGTTTTTGCCATACCATAGTATCCGGTACTCGCCGATAGGGTGGTGCCGATACATCCCCAAGACGGTGGCACAAACCTTGAAGTCACAAAGCGCAGGCATGGGAGCGTGTTGATGAGTGGCCGAGTTGTAGATGGAGGACTTCCTGCACCTGTTGTATGAAATGAGGAGGAGGCCGTCGCAGCAGGCCACCAGGCCAAAGTCCCTCTCATCAAGCCAGGCGACGTGTTGCAGCTGGGCGCCGGTGGCCCGATGGTCGTAGGTGATGAGGTATCAGTCGCGGAGGCGGCCGCCGTAAATGTGGTCGGAGGTGATGAGGAGGGCGGGCTGGCGAGCGTGATGGGCGAGGAGGAAGTCGTGGGCGGAGGTGATGCGGCGTGAGGTGTGGCTGACGGCCCGATAGCGGAGGAGGGCTTTGGGGGCAGGCGGATGAGAATCTCACCGATTACGATGTTGTCGGGGAGGCTAGGGAGGAGAGGCGTCGCTCCTGCTCTCGTGGCATCCGCCATGGTCACCGGCTGAGAGGC
>CBMN010213324.1:0-21062 GCA_000582825.1 Hordeum pubiflorum | reverse complement strand
CCCTTGCCGAACCGTAAAGGGGTCGTCTCGATCCCATAGGTGTCGGTTTCCCCCGACAGGCTTCTTGTCGGCAGAACCTTCTACTGCTAGCACAGCCTTGCCCTTGCGCTTTCGGTTGCGCCTCCTGCCGGTTTTCTTTGAGGTGGCCAACTCTTCGTCATCAGAATCGAAAACTGCGGTGGCATCCTCTCCAGGAATTCGGCTGCCCTTCTCGGCACGTGCACACTTGTCGGTAAGAAGGTACAACTCGACAATGTCTTTCACTTGCCGAATGTTCATCTTCTCGCACATTCTATGATTGCGCACGTTGTTGTGGAAAGCAGCAATGACAACAGCAAGTTGCATGTTAGGGATGTTGTGCTAAACTTGGCTAAATCTCTGGATGTACTTGCGAAGAGGCTCATCTGGTTTCTGTGGTAGCACATGCAGGTCGCTAGGCTGTCCGGGTGGTTTGTGACCGCCCTGGAATGCACCAACGAACTAGTGGCACAGATCAGACCATGACGAAATCGAGTTCTCCGGCAAGTTTATGAGCCAAGATCTCACATTGGGCTTGAGCGCCAATGGAAACCAGTTAGCAAGAACTTTCTCATCTCTACCTCCGGTGGCTTGGACAGCCACGGTGTAGATACTAAAAAATTCAGTGGGGTTCACCTTGCTGTCGTACTTGTCAGGAAGATCTGGCTTGATACTCCGGGAAGAGGGCCAGCAAACTTGCCACAGCTCAAGGGTGAACGCTGGGCAGCCTGTATCATAAGGCAGGCCCCCAGCGCTTCCCGGCGTAGGCGTAACTGCTACCGGCCCAGCGTGGGTGTCTGATTGCCAGCGAGCTTCCCGGCGCCACTCGATACGCGTGTGGGCATCCTCCCCTTACCGTTCCAGCAAAACTTGTCGCTGGTCTTGCCGGCCTCATGGATCAGAAGAGGCCATGGATGCCTCATCCTGCGTGTCATCACGGTGACTTTGGCGCATCGGGCCTGGTGGGGACTACACTGTTGGTGCTGCCCCGCCGGTCTATGCACCAGCTTCTCGTGCCGGCTCTGCTCGCCGCCGTGAAGATTCTGCATGCCACGCTCTATCGTTGTTGGCAAAGCTGAGCAAGCTCTGAATGGTGGCACGCCATTCATCCATCTGAGGAGCTGCTGGAGGAAAGTTCAACAGCAGCTGAGCTTGTGCCAGCGCTTTTGCCAGAGTGCGCGCCATGACTGGTGCTGAGGTACGAGATGACTCATGACTCTTGGTTGGATCAGGAGGAGCACTGCCGTGTGCCTGCGATGGAGTCTGATGATCACTAGAGGGTCGACGTGATGGATGTTTAGAACTGTGCTCACGGTGACGGCCTGAACCATCGACATGATGATGCGGCGGATCACACACTTGCTGCGACGGCTGCGGTGTAAGTTTGCGACACGGCAGGTCATGTCCTTCTTGCGATGGCCTTGGCGCGTGCTCTGCCAGACCATCCCTGGGCGTCGTCCTGTCGACCAGGCTCACCGCGCTCTTTTTGCCTCCCTTGCCGGTGTGATGAGAGGTGTGGCTGCCCCTGTCTCCACCGTCTGCAGGCAGTTGAGACTGCACCTTAGAGGTGGACGTGACGGCAGCGATGTTGCCCTTCTTGGGAGCCATGGATGATGGAGAAGTTGCTGACGAGGTTGATGCAGATTCGCGTGCGCGAGGCCCCTACCTGGCATGCCAAAGATGTCGGGGTACAATTATCTATGGGGCTAGAGGCTGGCCCCTTTACAAGCTCTGTGGAGGCGATGCAACACACAAAGAGAAGCTCTCAACCACAATCAGCACACAAGTGATTTACCTAGGTTCGGGCCGCACGGATGCATAAAACCCTACTCCTGCTTTGGTGGATTAAGGTGTATGTTAAGCCTGTTACAAAGAGCGCAACCCTTACCGGCAAGGAGCTTCAAGGGTGCAGCTAGCTAAAATAGGAGTCCAATCCCTTTCTACGTTGCCAAGGCCCTCCTTTTATAGCTCAAAGGGGTCACCACAAATGGCAAAATGGTAAAATACATGCTGATGAGAGCCACAGTGCTATCATACCTAACTCTGACAGCATAGGACAAACGCATTTAATGTGCCGTTAGGTGTCTTACTCTCACTTGATGCCGGAAAAGGGGCCTGTCCCATCTGCACCGCTTAACTTATCTACCTTTGTTAACTTGACACACACCTGGGTGGGTACCAATAAAGGTAATTCTTGAGCGGTGGATAACCACGTGGCCTGACAGCCTCTACCTAACCACTTGCATGCCCGCCACCTGTCGGCAACTCCCTGACAGGTAGGTGTAGACGAAGCAGTGGAGGGAGCTTGGGTTTGCTGGCTCGGAGCTTGCCGGCTCTCAAGCTTGCCGGCAACATGGAGTGTATCTTTCCGGGAAGGCCCTCTTCCCGGTATCCTTGGTCTTGATTTGATCTTAGTACTTCTCGATGACCTGTCTGGAGGTCTTCTTCATGGTAATAGATTACCATGTCTTGTGTCCTTCGGGGTGGCCCTACCTTCTGCCATGCCCTTCCCTGCATGGAGGCTGCAACTTGCCATTGCGTAGTCAGGTGATGTAAACACCCGATGTTTACTACACCGACACCCACTAATGGCTGCACCGTTATCTCTAACTAAGCACCGGCGCGGGAGGTCCTCCAATCCCTTCGTCGCTGCCATAGTGTGGGCGGATCCGGCCTCCCGCCCCCCACCTAGCCACACCCCGACAACCTTCAGGTATATCTTCCTTTGAAACTGGCCTTGCTCTACTACCCTAGCTCCCCACATCGCTGCATGTGCATCATTTTCTACCTCTTAGCCCCCACGTAGCTTGGCTCGATCGGCTGGTCCAACGGCACCTAATTTTTTTCTATTATTAGAGGTAAAGCTACTTCATGCAGTTGAATCTAGTACTTGGTTCAAATAGGAAAGAAAGGGGGGGGGGGAAGATGTAGTATGTATATAGGACTTGGTTCAAATAGGAAAGAAAGGGGGTGAAAGTAGTACAGACTGGCTATCCAACCAGTCTCTTGGTCGAAAAGGGAAATATAGGGGAAACGCTGTACACACTAGATAAGCAACCAATATCTTGGTTGAAAAAGGAAAGAAAGTGGTGGCTGGGGGTGACAAGGCAATAGAGTATGACCAGGACTAGATTTGCTATCCACACATAGGAATAGGTGGCTAAAGAGAACAAAAATGGGACCAACCCAGATTTGTTTCTCGGAGCAACAAACTCTGCATCACCACTTTATGCCCCGGTTGAGGTACATGGTGCTGGTGCACCCACTGTCCCATACCCTTATAGCAACTATTTAGCTATTTTTAATCTAATGCCCCTGGTAAAATGAAGCCATGCCACTCAAGTTTAACCAATTATTATTGCCAGTAATTGTTTGAGACTCTCATTGTTTCCTTTGTAGCTTTTTGTGCAAACAGGGATATCCATTTCACCTCATTGCTATTGCGACCTTTTGGTGCACTGCACAAAACACTTCTTAAAAGAAGTGAGAAGTGTTTTGTGCAGTTCAACTAAAATTTCACACCGGAACCATTGGTCGATTTCAGTGGAACTGCACAAAGGGAGATCTGAGTTCCTATCCACATCATCCATATTGGCACCCTAACCTTCCCTTAGGTAAGAATGATATTTAGCGATGTGTTCACCTCTATTTTACTATGGTCATGAGAAAATAATGCTATTGTTTACTAGTATACTTGTACTCCCTCACTGACAAAACTAAATCTGACATTGAAGGCCAATCATGTCCTTAGTTTCACCAATTGGTGAGGAGAAAGGGGAACAGACCAAGAAGAGGAAGACAAAGAAGAAGAAGAAGGAAATGAAGAAGGATCACTCGCTGGTACCATCCTTTGTTATCCTTACATCTTGCTAGTGGTATTGTATTGCTGTGTTGCTACTATCTTGGTAGTGTCATGAGATAGTAATGCTATTGTTTTGCATGCCAATTTATTGCCACTGGTTCCATGAGCCAATGTTTTGCTACTGTATTGTGATCATGATTTGATGCTACTATTAAAGTAATATGCTATTGTCTTTCTATCATTTCTCACTAAGCTAAAGAAGGTTTCACCTCGTTCCTACTTCTGCAAACAGGGATCATGTTGTGTCAATCATACATTTTAGTGAAACTGCACAAGAGGATAAGATTGAAACCTATCAGAAAATCAAAAACTCCGGAGTAATAGCGTTGGATTATATCCAGACGGCTAAGAATCTAGTAAATCCCTTTACAAAAGGGCTATCACATTGCACATATTCACGCAGTGAAACCGGGATGCTCAATATTAGTGGGACTGCAGAAAACGAATATGAGTTAGTGAGCCTCATATTCCTTTGCCCAGATGGAGGCAATGTCACTGGCCATTTCTCTGATCAACCATAGATCCTCCAGGATAAGATCTCTAAACCCCAAATGTACATGATTTTCTATCCCTAACATCCCCCCTCACGCTGGTACCGTCCTTTGTTATCCTTACATCTTGGTAGTGGTATTGTATTGTTGTGTTGCTACTATCTTGGTAGTTTCATGAGATAGTAATGCTATCATTTTGTATATCAATTCATTGCCATTGGTTGAATGAGCCAATGTTTTCCTACAGTATTGTCATCATGATTTGATGCTACTGTTAAAGTAATATGCTATTGTCTTTATATCATTTCTCACTAAGCTAATGAAGGTTTCACCTCGTTCCTACTTGTGCAAACAGGGATCAAGTTGTGTCAATCATACATTTTAGTGGAACTGCACAAGATGATACTATGGATTGTATCCCAGCCAGTGCTTTATCTTTGCTAGAAGCCCTTGATAATCTCTCGATATAATCTCACCACTGGTAAACAAGAGTGATGTCAACCGTACATTAGAAGTGCACAAAAAGATATACTATTGAATGATTTCAGTCAGTGCTTTATCTTCTCTTCTGGAATTACTTGAATAAGCTTCCTTATGCAGGTTGGTACCAGCCTAAGATCTTCATCCAGATTAGTGTGCTGTCATCTCTATTGGTATCGTGCTACTGTTTTGCTACTGTCATGAGAAAGTGCTTTATCTTTGCACGTTAAATCTTTGCAACCGATGATACATGGCAATGCTTTGAGTGTTGTGCTAATTGGCACTGATAAAATAAACTAATACCTCTCTTTAAGCAAGGCTACTATGTTGCTATCTTTACCCATTAGGATAATGAGGATGCTTCTATTTGTTAGTGTATGTTTCATCAACTAGTGCCACTATTACAGTAATCTCACTTTCTCAATATATGTGCCAACAGGGATGCTCGATTTCAGTGGAACTGCACAAAGACTTTGGGTGGTTCATTGCCTTGACTTCCTCCTTACTTTCTTGTCAGTCACTTATCTCTGCTTCCATTCAAAGGAAGTACTAATTGATAAGCTTCCTCACACAGGTTGGTACCGGCCTACGGCCTTCATCCTGATTATTGTGCTTTGTCATATCTATTGGTAATTTGGTATTGTGCTACTATTTTGCTACTGTCATGAGAAAGTGCTTTAGTTTTGCATGTTAATCTAATGCAACTTATGTAAACACCAATTCTTTGTGTGAGGAGCCTATGCTACTAATAAAATAAACTAATACCACCCTTTAAGCAAGGTTACTATGTTGCTATCTTTAGCCATTAAGATAATCACAATGCTTCTATTTGTTAGTATATGTTTAATGAACTAGTGCCACTATTACCGTGAATCTCACTTTCTCAATATCTGTGCAAACAGGGATGCTCGACTACTGGAAATATTGGCACCTTTTTGATTAATCTAATCCACGAGTAGATAATAAGCATGGCAATCACAGTGGGTCATTCATTGCCTTCACTGCCTCCTTTCTTGTCTGCAAGGTAAGAGTCTTGGCGAGCTACGGACCCAAGATGAGGCAGCATAGCTTTATAAAAGGAGTAACTTGGAGCCTCAACTCATAGGCAACATTAAGCGTATCATCATAATGTTCCATATCAATCTCCGAACTAAGAACATACCCCATCCAAACCGCATGCAACATTAATGGAAAGACCCTACAAGCAAGGCTTACATTGGCCGATTTGAGTAGAACTGCAGAAAAAGATCAGATGGTCAGATACTTATGCTGGCTCCTATGTACTCCAAAGTTCACTCAGACAAGCATTGATGTTGACAAGAAGAAGTGCCAGAGTGAACACCACTTAACCAGTCTGCACCCCAGGGATGCTCCATTTCAGTTCAACTACAAAAAAACTTTGGGTGGTTCATTTTGTTGACGGCCTCCTTGTCTGTAAGGTAGAATTTTGGCGAGCTACAGGACCAAGATGAGCCAGTAAACTAGTTGCATGAAAGTAGTGGCCAAGATGCTCAAACCTCTCGCGGCATCGAGGCCACCATCATGAGGATAACCTACAAGCAAAGTTTAGATGGTCTATTCAGCCTCTTGTGTACTCAAAAGTTTGCTCAGACAAGCATTAATTTTAGCAAGAAGTACCACCGAGTGAACACCACTTAACCAGTCTGTACCCTAGGTAATTAAAGTGTGTCAATGGAGGATATTGGCTGTGATCTCTCAATCATTTGGATGCATAAACATGCTGAACTTGTGTATATGTGAATCTTTTGAGTTGTTGATTGTGAATATTGGCTATGAATATTGGCTTGTGATCTCTCAATCATTTGAATGCATAAACATGCTGAACTTGTGTATATATGAATCTTTTGAGTTGTTGATTGTGAATGTTGGCTTCGAATATGAACGTATCCTATGAACTGGAGTTTGATCTGAATGTTTACCTTTTCTGTTGTACTTGTGTGCGAACTTGTTAGAATGTATACTATGGGCTTGTGACATGTGAGTGTCACATGGCACACCATCGTCCCAAGAAGAATGGCACCTACTTGTTAGGGTTGCAATGGCGCATTAGCTTTTATTTATCTTTTGCTCACTCTTTACAAGCACTGATCGCTAACTAGCCTGCTAACACACAAACACTACATGGCATCAGATCGACTGGATCCTACACAAATGACCCAGCGCATCATCACGCTCAAACACACAGGATACCCAACAGATTTTAGACTGACATCTGGTACCCAGATGGTTGAACCGCCCTGCTCAGCCCTCGCCATATTGTTTTTGGCCTCTAAAAAAACATACTACTGCATTGTTTTTGGGCCTTGATGAAAAATCAAGTGTTGTTTTCTGTAGGTTGGGCCACCTAGCAAATGGGCTACTAGTCCACCACAGACTGGGAGGCTATAAAAACAAGTTGTATCATGGAGAGGCAAGTTAAAAAACCATCGAGAGCCATCCACTGGAAAAAAAATTTGTCTGACGTGCTTCTTTAGTCTTCCCTCTGCTAGTTCTCCCGCTACACAAACCAGCACGGCCGGACTGCCTGCTGCCGCCCAGGGGCAGGTGGCGCTGCCTCGCGCCGTGCCCCCCACCCCCTATTAAATCTAGCTCGCTCCATACCCCCAACCACCAGCGCGGGACGTTATATTCATCTTCTTCCCCCTCGCGCTGCCGGGGGATTGAAGAAGTGCAGCATCCAATGCACCACCGGCGATTGCTGCCTGTCATTATTCTCTCCAATTATGGAGACGGCAACGCGTCATCCCTGTGCATTCGAGAGGCATGCGAGCCGGCGGTAGCAGCTTTTCTCACTGGGAGACACGCCCTTTTACCACCCGCCGCCGCTCTTACCTGCTCCTTAATGGCGCCCGAGGCAGCCTATAAGACACCGCCGCCATACCCTCTATCGCCCCAATCCTCTCTCTGGTGCCTCCCATTCCCATCTCCAATCCACTAGCACTCCCTCGTCAATGGTGCAACCGGAGGAGCTCCCACTCATGTTCAATTTTGGAGAGGAGGAGGATGAGCATCCTGCGAATCCTCTGGATCCGTTATGGGATGAGATGGACCTAGGCTTGGAGATAGTTGCCCAAAAGAAGGCGGAGGCAGAGCAGCTGTTTGGGGCCTCCGCGCCTGCCACAGATGAATGGCCTGCCTTGGACGCTGACACCGCCAAGGCATATTTCCATGTCGTCCACTCCAACTTTACCCGATTCCACGCATTCTACCACGGCGGTGGCGGAGGTCGTGGCCATGGGGGTGGCGCTGGCCATGGCCGTGGTGGTGGCGAGGTCGTGATTGTGGGGGTGGCACTAGCGGTGGCCGTGGTGGTGGCGGTGACCATGGCCGTGGCGATGGCGAAGGTCGTGGCCGTAGGGGTGGCGCTGGCCGTGGTGGAGGCCGTGGCCGTGGCTAGTGTCTGGTTTAGCTTCAGTTTCTAAAAATGTAGTCGTGGTGGAAGCAAATTAACTAGTACTACTACTATGGTTCATCTAAATGAATCAACTGTCAAAGGGGTGTTTTCTTTCTACCAATGGTTGGATTCATATCGAACGGCTGGCGTGCGTTTTCTCTTACATCTTCTATCTCCTGTCTTCTTCTTCCTCCAGCCTCCCAAACCAGCATCGGCCGGACCGCATGCTCCCGCCACCCCGCGGCCGGTGACTGACGCGAAATAAATGTTCTGCCACCAGATATATAAATACTAAAAGTGAAAAAAAGAGTCCCGCCGCCTACTAAAATACTGACATCTCGGGCCCACCAGGTTGTCAACGTACTAAATAAATGAGTGAATTAAACAAGGAGATGCTGTCACCAATGATTTCTTTTTTTTAGGTCAAGCAAATATAAACTGGGCTTTGGCCTGCCCAGCCTAGTATATGCGTAGCCCACGACATGCTGATACCAGGATCCAGCAGGTCTCAACTGGGCTGTGGGACACCCAGCCTAGTTTTTTTCTTAAAAAATGGCGCAGCCAGGTTGTGTTATCTTTTTTTAAGAAAAAATGCATAGCTCTATTCTTATTTTCTACTCCCTCCGTATCAAAATATAACATGTTTTGGTAGGCTAAAATAGCCTACAAAATGTCTTATATTTTATAAGAATGCTCTGGCCAGACCAACATTACTTTTTAACCCAGACAAGTAAATGTGTGTATTTCTAAAAAAGGTAATGGCTGTAAATTCTCCGAAAATATTAAATGGGGCATGTTCGTAACATTATTTTTTAATCCAGCCTAGAAATCGGTGTATTTCAAAAAAAAAAACAATTGGGCTATAAATTCTCACAAAAAAGTTAATGGGTTGCAGTCCGCAACATTATTTTTTCACCCATCCCGTAAATTATTAAAGAAAATCTCTTGTCCAAACGAAATGCCCAGCCCAGTTTTATTTTTTATAACATTTCTCTGTCCAGCCAGCCCAGCAAATGCGTGTATTTAGAAATGAAGCAAATGGGCTGTAAGTTCTAAGAAAAAAAGAATAAATGGTTGCAGCATGCCCGCAACATTGTTTTTTCACCCAGCCCAGCAAATGGGTGTATTTCGATTTTTTTACAAATAGGCTGTAAATTCTAAAAATATATTAAATGGGCTGAATGTCCGGCACAGAATAGGAAGCTGACATTGTGGGTCCACGAGGTTGAAGCCCACGTAAGGCGTTGTCAACTTGGTCAACAAAACGATTCTGATAGCCGTATGCGTTGGGTGTAAATCAAACGGCCAACTTGCTTCTTCAATCTTTCGTCCTCTTCCTCCCACGCTGGCTGGACCGTGTTGGGCTGCATTTTTTTTGTGAATTGCTGGGTTGCAAATCTTTCAAGACAAGGAGGGATGCATTCGGCTTGCCCAAAAAATTGGCTAAAAAAATAATAAGAAAAAGGCTGTAAATATAAAAAACACAGCAAACTGGCAATTAGTTTCAAATTTTGGCTTTTTTCTTCGGATTTTGAGATTTTAAATATCATTGGATTTTAATCTAATTTAAATTTATTTTCAAATTAGTTTGAATCTGACTCAAAATTTTGGGATTAAAAATAGTTCGGACTCCACCGAAATATGCGAAATTTCGTTGAATTTATTAACCATGTTCCTTGGGAGAAAATGGGTTGTAATAAATTAGCAAATGGGCTGTATGCTGTCTGCCACACATTTGGAGGCTGACTCGTGGGCCTACTAAGTTGATGGGTACGCAAGGCTTTGTCAACTTAGTCAACAATCGATTCTACCAGCGTGACCGCTCGATGTCAATCCAACGGTCGCTGTGCTTCTTCAATCTCTGATCTTCTTGCTCTAGCCGCCCAAACCAGCGCCGCGGTACCGCCTGCTCCCGACTCCGATGGATGGCTGTGCTGCCGCGATGGACTCGCCGCCCCACCCTACTCCCACCGCTGGCCAGTCCATCCCTCTACTCACCCACACCTTGTGTTGTTCTCCGGCGATGGCAGCCTCACCCCGTAGTCAACCCTCATACTCCCCTCCGCCTGGGACTCCACTGTCGTGTCTTCCCGGCTTCGGGTCATTCCCTTCCTAGGCCTCGCCGTCGTCCACCGCCTTGGTGCTCTTGGCACGGTGTGGTCAACGTGGTTAACGAAGGACAGCCATCAGAAGAGGACTATACATGGAGAGGTTGACAGCTGGGTCCACGGCCACACCCAAGGAAGTGCCTCCTTGTTACGCGTAAAATAATGATTCCTCCACCTGACAGCTGGGACACACCGGAAGTGCCTCCGTATTATGCAAAAAAATGATTCCCTCCAGATAACTGGGACCCACCAGCTATATCTTGGCACGCAAGGAAGTGCCTCCTTATTACGCAGAAAAGAAATGCTTCCTTTCCCTGACTGTTGGGACCCACTAGCTACATCTTCGCATGGAAGGAAGTGCCTCCTTATTACGCGCAAAAAAATGATTCCTTCCCCTGACAGCTGGGACCCACCAGCTCTATCTTCGCATGCAAGGAAGTGCCTCCTTATTCCCCCTGACAGTTGGAACCCACCAGGTCGAAGCATACGTAGCGTTATCTGCCTGGTCGAGAACGTGTACGTATATACTGGTTGGCCAGTCTCTCTGCAATGATGAAACGTGGCCGAGTAAGGAGCAGCACATGTCGTAGTAGAGCCCCCGACGTAGCATGTCAAGCAGTCCCGTCTATATCGTGTACACGTACGTACAGCCACGCTGCAAAAAATATGGCCATGTACGTACATACGGGCATGGTCTCAAACGCATACAACAACGGTGTCCTGTTCATCGGTAGCCAACCAGCTGGGTTGGAACGGAGGAAACAGCGTCGTGTTCATCAGGAGCCAAGCGACTGGGTCAGAATGCGTCTTGTTCATCGGGAGCCAACCGGCTTGGACGGAACAGCCGAAACAGGGTCCTGTTCATCGGCTGGGGGTGTGGCGTACCGCAAAATGATGAAACGGACTTCTGTTTAACCGGCTACGGTCAAAACATGGTCCTATTCATAGGGAGGGGTGTGGCGTACTGCAAAACAGACGAAATGGACTTCTCTCCAACCGCCTACGGTCGAAACGGGGTCCTGTTCATCGGGAGGGGTGTGGCATACCGCAAAACGGACAAAACAGACCTCTCCAACCACCTACGGTCGAAACGGGGCCCTGTTCATCGGGAGGGGTGTGGCGTACCACAAAATGAGACTCCACGGGCTACTGTTCATCACAGTCTACTTCCTCCGGCCTCCATGGGCTACTGTTCATCCACAACTTCCTACGGCCTCCACGGGATCCTGTTCATCCACCCCCAACCGGCTGGGGTGTTGCGTACCGCAGCACGGCCTCCTCGATTGATCGAGGTCCTATTCATCCAGCGCCAACCACCTTCACACGGCCAGGGTACTGTTCATCCATAGCCAACCCACCAGCTGGGGTGGGGCGTACGAGCGGGCGGTAGCAACAGGAACTGTTCATCCACGGCCAACCAACTGGCTAGGTCAACTCACCACGTCTCGCGCAAGGGGCTCGATCAATCGATGCAAGTCTCAACTTGTTCTATGTATCTTTTTGCTGCCATATAGCACCCGAGAGTAATAAATAGCTTGTTCTTTAGTCGAGAAACGAGGCGATTTTGAGGTGCACGGTCCATCATATGGACTGGCTTGAAAGAATTGCGGGTACGCATTGCGATTGAACAGAGGACCTTTAGCGCCTGCTCCAACAGAGAACGGAGGCAATTCTTCGTGAGGGTTTGGATATTTGAGTTCTTCCTTGGGAGAGAGAAAATCATCACCATACACAGCCGAGTCTGGATGTTGAGCAAAAACTGATTTCCTTTCAGAGGGACCAGCTTCATCAGTTCGTGCAGAGGTGTCGACAGTCAACTTGAGTGGTGAAGGAACTAGCGCCACAGATGATGGAGCATCAGACACAGTTGTTTGTCGAACAGTTTCAGCTTCTTGATGCACTGGGGCCGAGTCATTTGTAGGAGGTGGTTCTGGGTGATGCATAGGGATCTGATGATCTTGCTTGATATTAGAGCTATTTGCTTCTTGATCTTGCTCGGTGCTAGAATGTGGAATGTCTTTGACTTGCTCAATCACATGGGGATCCGAGGAAATTGGTGCACTAGGAGCATCTTGAGGAAGAGCATGGGGCTCGGAGTGAGGAATTTCACCTTCTTCTGAGGCAGAATGCTTTGAAGGGATATCCGCTCGAGCAGGAGAGGCCACAGGCACTGCTTCAGTGGGCCTTGGCAAATGAGTAGCTTTTGAGTCCTTGACTGGAGGCTCCGATGGAATTACTGGTTCAAGGGTCAAATCGTTTTGAGATTGTGCAACTGTGGGTTCAGGCGGATTGTCATTCATTGCTGGAGGTACATTTTTCTTTGCAACTTTCTTTCGTTGCTTCTTCTTCTACTGGGCAACTTAATCAATATGGCCCTTGACTAAGTCATTATAGGCAATGACTTTGGCCTGGTGCTCATCACAGATCTTCTGAACCATTTGATTAAGATCAAAATGAAAACAAAGATGCCTATTGCGAAGCAGAGAAATAGCATGATTCACATCCTTGTATGAATCTTTGAGCTCTTTGATGACAAATTTTGAGGAAGTTGCTTTCATACGACCATCCAGGTCAATTAGCTCGGCAGAGAGGATATTAATTTTGGTAGCATCCTCTCGCATTTCCTGCACAAGGGAGCTAGCTTGCTCAACAACTTCAGATGGTATGGGCAAAGATGCCACTTCTCCATCAATCGGATTCTCAATGAATCAATCGAGCTGTTCCATGATAAAGATCTGATCGTAGCCGTGAGGAGCATCAGAAGCTTTGACTGGAGCGGTCTGAACTGGAACTTGCTTGGAAGGAGGCATAGACGCTAATGGCTGAGTCAGCGTAGGAGCAAATTTGGCGGCTTTTTCCTTCGCAGCACCAGGTTGAGGAGCAACTTGCTTGGGGATAGGTGCAGTGATTTTCTTCAGAGCAGGCTTAGGAATGCGTTCGCCTGGCTTTGCTGTTCACACAGGGGCATCCACAACCAAATCTTTCAAGTCAATAGCATCCGGACCTGGAGTGGTATTGACATGCTGCTTCATCGTGACAGTTGTTGCAGGTGTCTTACAAAGCTTGATTTTCTTTGGTGGGGCCTGAGGAGGAACTTGAGTCCTCAAATCTAGCAAGATGGTTGAGGTTGTAACGTTCACATGCTCGCTCAAGGCAGCTTCAACCTCTTCCTTAGTAAGAGGTGGATCATCATCATCAGAAGAACTGTCCATATCATGATCAACAGCTGGCTTCTTCTTTTTCTTCATGGCAGGTTTCTTCTTCGAGGAAGCAGGAGCATTAGTATCGTGCTTCCTTTTAGAGTGGCCTTCACATTTTCCATCGGCCTTCTTCTTTTTAAGATCATCTTTCAGAAGGCGCATGTTTTCTTCTTCGCGGGCTGTCTTCTTTGCTTCTCTTTCGACCTTTCTTGCTGCCTTCCGTTGACGCTTTGCAAGTTCAACAGGATAGGATTCGAGTGTCCGAAGAGAAGACTCATGAGCATTAGGAGGAGGAGGTGGTCTCTCTTTTGGACCCTTTTGCTTTATGAGAGAAATTGCTCGACAGTCATCGCATGGTGGATGGAACGGGAAATTTTGAGCGAACCGAGGGTGAACAAACTCATAGTTGAACCATTTCTTGACCCAATAACGCCGAATCCATCGACAGCGCCTATCTTTTGAATTCTTGCTCTCCCGAGTGACTGTGTTGTATCGATCATGAGAAATGTACTGGGTTGAGTTTGTGTAATGTTGTCTGCCACCCTTCTTCTTTTTTGGAGCAGTTTCTTCTTGCTCCTTCTCATTCAGCTCAGTTCTCTTTCGCTTGCTGGTTGATGGGCCTACCATTGGGCCCTTTGCATTTGAAGCTTTAGATTCATCTGCTGTTCCCAGAACAACATCTTCATCTCTTTCATTTATGCCCACTGGTTGAGCCGAATCCTCAATAGACTGCATTTTCCTGTGAATATAGAGAGGTACGAGGGAAAATGGGGACAGGGTTACGAATGCATACAACGAGAAATTTTGAAAGAAAACAATTTTGTCAAACGATTAGATGCAAACTTTGAGCAATGTTTTGGATGAAAGAAATGAGTAGAATGAACTAGTTGCCTCGAAAGAATTCACTAGTTAATGGGCTAACCATTCCATTCGTACGAGACATAACACAAACCCTAGATCTGAAAGGGAGATGCAAGGTACACCTACAAACCGCATCCACACAATTTACCTATCAGATGAAGATCTAGAAAATATGGGAAAATCATGCAAGTATTACCACGGACAAACTCGAACGAGTAGAAGATAAGTACGAGTTTGTACTGCACATACCCTAGCTTGGTGATGTGTAGCAGCTACAATGGCACGGTGAAGGGGATGTACCGCGGCAGCGACGGATAACTCTGGTGACCTCTTTCCGACAGCGAAGTAGCTAAGAAGGTCATCGTCGTCGAGCTCAAGGTGGAGCTTTGCAAGGAGGGTTTCCGAAAGTGGAGGTGGCGGAGCGATGACATGAATGAGATGAGGAGGGGGTGGCGGAGCTTTTATATGCGAGAAGGATTAACCGCACCCGATGAATCTGATCGCATGGCCACAGTCAGAGGACTTTTGCAATTCATCGGCCACGATGGGATGGCAATTGCAGAAGAGCACATGGCAACCTTAACAAAAGACGTGGTCCTGACTTGGGCGGGAAACCCCAAATTTTGGACGGCTTTCACCAAAAGTGATTAAGTTCAGAATGAAACTTTATCATGGACAAGGACACCAGATAAAGAATCGATTCGAGATGAAATTATGCATTTGTAATGGATCAGCACAGACTAGAAGGGATAGATCAGAGAGAAAACATGGTTCCAGGCATTTCACTTAGACGAACACAAACATACGAAAGAAAAGCTATGAGTGAAATACATTCGGACGAACAGAAATCTCAATGAAGGAAAACACAACTAAAAAGTTGTGGTTGCATGACCCACCGTGTAAGAACTGTATGACCCCGAGCGTCACACAATTTGTCATGGCACCTGGTTAATCTAGTTCTTTGTTAATATACTCACTCTCTGACAAAAAAATTCACTTTGTTGAAATTTTCAAACTCTTCGAGTGTTATGCACCCATTCCTTCTAAGATGTGGAAGTGTTGGTACGGGTGCCGAGTCCAGCTTACTGCACATTTGCGGAATCTAGGATATTTAGCTCACACTATAACGCACATAATCTTTTCACATACAGAGTCTTGGTAAAGATATCAGCAACATTTTCCTCGGTCTTGATGTGACTGATAAAAATATCCTCTTGAGCAACATGATCACGAAGGAAATGATGTCTGGTATCAATATGCTTGGTGCAAGAGTGTTGCACAGGATTGTGTGCAATTTTGATCGCACTCTCATTATCGCACAGTAAAGGAATCTTCTTGACCTTGATGCCATAATCCTTCAGAGTCTACTTTATCCACAATAACTGAGTGCAACATGAGCCAGTAGCAATATATTCGGCCTCAACCATAGATAGCGAGACACAATTCTGCATCCTTAACGACCAACACACCAAAGATCTACCGAGGAAATGACATGTCCCTGAAGTAGATTTCCTGTCAACCTGGTCACCTGCATAATCTGAGTCTAAATAACCGATGAGATCAAACCGTCCTCCCATAGGATACCATAAACCTAAGGTGGGGGTGTGAGCCAAATATCTTAGAATACACTTGACCGCTTAGTGGTGCGATTCTTTCTGTGCAGCTTGGAAACGAGCACACATACAAACACTCAACATAATGTCAGGTCTGGATGTACATAGATAGAGCAAAGAACCAATCATCAAATGATAAGCTTTCTGATCATAATCTTTACCGTACACATCTGCATCAAGCTGACCATTCGTGGGCATAGGAGTTTTGTAGCCCTTATTGTTACAGTCTTGCATTTTGAACTTCTTCAGATAGTCCCTCAGATATTTTTCCTGAGAGATAAAATTTCCATTGTCCTATTGACGAATTTGCAGTCTGAGAAAGAAGTTAAGTTCACCCATCATGGACATCTTATATTTCTTGGAAATCATTCGCCCGAATTCCATGCTGCAAGCATTGTTAGTACAGCCAAAAATAATATCATCCACATAAATTTGACACACGAAAGGATCACCATTAAAAGCACATGTGAATAGAGTGGAATCAGTGGATCTAGGCTTGAACCCTTTTTCAAGTGGGAACTTCTTCAGTGTATCATACCAAGCCCGAGGGGCTTGCTTCAGCCCATAGAGAGCCTTTTTCAACCTGAAAACTTTGTTAGGAAACTGAGGATTTTCAAAGGCTGGTGGCTGCCAAACATACTCTTCTTCCTCAATCTCACCATTGAGGAAGGCAGTTTTCACATCCATTTGATATAGCAGAATATCATTGTAATTTGCATTAGCGAGAAGAATGCGAATTGCCTCAAGGCAAGCAATAGGAGCATATGTTTCACCGAAATCTATACCTTCTACCTGTGTATAGCCTTGAGCAACAAGACGCGCTTTGTTTCTCACCACAATGCCATTTTCATCTTACTTGTTTCAAAAGATCCATTTGGTGCCGATGATATTGTGCTTCTTAGGATTCGGCAGATTGACCAATTCCCAAACATCATTCAATTTGAATTGCACCAACTCTTCTTGCATAGCATTCATCCAATCAGGATCTTTCATTGCTTCCTCATACTTTGTCGGTTCTGTCAATGAGACAAAGGAGAAACTTCCACAGTAGTTAGCCAAATGAGTGTGAGAACGAGTTGTGGGTCTATAACATGGGTTCTCGAGATCTTTGAGAATTAATGCAGGGTCAACTCGATTTGCCACTCGTGGATGAGGATTTCCTGCAGGATGATCATTATCATTTTCCTCAGTATCAATTTTTGGATTGGCATTCTCATCACCATTTTCTTCAGGATTGCCATTTTGATTGGCATTTTGATTCTGGTTGTTGTTTGCATTTTGATCAGCATTCTCTT
Source organism: Hordeum pubiflorum (assembly GCA_000582825.1). NCBI lineage: Eukaryota > Viridiplantae > Streptophyta > Magnoliopsida > Poales > Poaceae > Hordeum > Hordeum pubiflorum. The sequence continues at coordinate 3,719 of CBMN010213324.1, read as the reverse complement.
CGGCAGTAGCTTGTCAAGTTCTTCTTCGAACAGTAGGAGCACCTTCATCAGAAGAGTCAGGTGCATTTCCTTCCACTGGTCTGACATCTTTGATTGCGATTTGCTGAATAGCATCCAAAATCGGTGGTTCATCTATCACATTTGGCTGGTGCTCCTTTTGAGAGCCGTTAGATTCATCAAACCACACATTTACCGTTTCCATAACTTTCCCATGGTGAGAGTTATAGACCCGATAAGTATGCGAGTTTGAACCATAACCAAGAAGAAAGCCTTCATGTGCTTTAGGTGCAAATTTAGAGTTGTGATTCATATCACGAATATAGCAAGGTGCACCAAAAACACGTAAATATGAAACATTCAGTTTCTTTCAAGTGATGAGCTCATATGAAGTTTTCTTAAGGAACTTGTGAAGATAAACACGATTCACAACATGACAAGCAGTGTTAATAGCATCAACCCAGAAGCGAATGGGAGTTTTGTACTCACTGAGCATTGTTCTCACCATTTCGATGAGAGTTCTATTCTTTCGCTCAACAATTCCATTTTGTTGGGGAGTGTATGCGGTGGAGAACTCATGAGTGATACCATTTTCGTCGAGAAAATCCTCGATATGAGTATTTTTGAACTCGGTACCTTTATCACTTTGGACATGCTTGATTCTTACATCATATTCATTCTGGGCCTTCTTGGCAAATTTCTTGAAGATATCTTGGGTGCAAGTCTTGTCATCAAGAAAGAATACCCAAGTGTAGCGAGAGTAATCATCAACAATAACCAGACCATAATGACTACCTCCGAAACTTGCATAGTTCTGAGGCCCGAATAAGTCCATATGAAGAATTTCCAGTGGTCTTGTTGTAGTCATGACAGTTTTTGACGAATGGTAGTTCTTTGCCAATTTCCCGGCCTCACATGTAGCACAGAGGCGATCCTTCTCGAACTTCACATCAGGAATGCCACGAAGATGATTTTTCTTCACTAGAGTCTGCAAATTTCCCATACCTGCATGACCAAGCCTTTAGTGCCAAAGCCAACCTTCGGTTGCTTTTGCAAGCAAAAAAGTTTGGACTGAGGGACCCTTAGAGAAATCTAGAATATACAAATCACCTTTTCTATTTCCGTCAAAGATGAAGGAATTGTCAGTGGCCATAAAAATGATGCATTTAGAGATGGAAAATAGAAATAGCATGCCCAAATCACTAAGCTTGCCAACTGACATGAGATTGAATCCAAGAGACTGAACAAGTAAAACATCCTCGATGTTCTTGTCTTTGGATATAGCAATTTTACCTAGCCCAATTACCTTTCCTTTGTTGTTGTCGCCGAATGTAATGAACTTCTACGAAGAAGTAGTTAAGTTGGGGTCGACAAACAACGACTTCTCTCCGGTCATATGACTAGTGCATCCACTATCCATGATCCATTCAGTACACCCGTAGACATAGTCCTGCAAGAGAATTAGGCTTTCTTAACCACCCACATCTTTGCAGGTGGTTTCGAAACATATGAGCGAGCAGGATATGATTTCTTTCGATAACCATAGGAATTGTTTCTCGAAGCATTATGAGCATAATCAAGGGAATATGCATTAAAATTCTTTCCAGATGAATGAGTATAATGGTTAGATGAGGTACACATGTACTCATTCTGTCGAGCCTTCTCGAGTATGTATCGAGCAATTTCAGTTTGCATGGTTAGTAACACAGTAACAGGTAATGCCTCGATAGTTTTCTTTGGAACCCAGATGGTTTTCTTCGGGGGACCATTCCTGTTGTTTGGTCCAACATAGCGAGCAACAGCCTCACCACGTTGGTTCTTGAACAACTTATAGTTGTCCAGAGAATCATCATAAGAATATTCAGGAATGGGACAATCATATCCCGAGAGTAAAGCAGTGTCGAGCGTTTTGCTCTTTGCAGGCACCCACACAGTGTGAGGATATTGCTCAGGTTCCCAGTAGGAGCCATTTTCATTCAGTTTCGTTTCGAAACCAACACCTTCTTTTCTGGGATTTTTGTGAAGAATGGATTTCTTTAGAACATCACAAAGGGTCTGATGCCCTTTGAGACTTTTGAACATTCCCGTCTGAACAAGATTTTCAACCTGGCATTTTCATCAAACACAGATCCATTTTCCTCGATAGAGGGATTAGCATTCATATCATTTGAGGTAGAGTTCTTTTCAGTAGATATAGAAGATTCAACATTAGATTCGGCATTACTGCGTTCAAGGCACTTTAAGCAAGGTGGCACAAAAGCGACAGGTTGCTCCTTGAGTTTTTGGGTGAGAAGAGAATTTTCTCTAATCAAATCATCATGAGCCTCTCTAAGTGACTCAAGTTCATGTTTCCTTTTCAGGAAATCATAAGTCAGTCTCTCATGGTCGGCCGAGAGAAACTCATGATGATTTGTGACTCGAGAGCAGAATGCTCCTCTGTCAAAGACTAGTTTTTCTCCATCTCCTCAACCAACAATCCTTCGGATTTCCTGAGGATTTTCTCACTTTTCTCGAGAGAGTTTTGTTGCTTCTTAGCAATTTTGATCAGTTTAGCATGGTCATCCTCATCCGAAGAAAATTGATCACTGGTGTAAACCTTGTGATGTTTGGAAGGTACCTTTTCCTTTGGGGCGTTGGCCATGAAGTCGTATGCAGGAGACTCATCGTCACTCGAGTGCTTCTCGAAGAAGTTCGACGCTGGGGCAGTGGCACATGCAATGACGGCCATGCCAAAGTTCGAATCATCATCGGATTCAGCAACTTCTTCATAGTCAGATGATTCTTCTTCTTCGGAGTACATCTCCTTGCCGATGTATGCCTTGGCCTTGCGAGAGGTATTCTTGTGGTTGGACGAGGACTTAGAGGGATTTTGTGAAGAAGATCTTGACGATGACTAGGAGGAGGAGCTGTCCTTCTTCATGAAGAACTTCTTCATTTTCTTATCATCATCTGAATCGTAGTTCTTGCTCTTTCCTTTTCCATGGTTGCTGCTTCCCGAATCAAATCTTCCACTAGCACGAATTTTAGCTTCCCAGAGAGGGCAGTCCGAAATGAAATGTCCTAGCTTAATGCACTTGAAGCAGGTGTAATCTCTAGTTGGTTTTGACAAAGACTTGGAGCCACCAGAATTGCTAGATGCTTTCCTCTGAAACTGATTTTTCTTTCGGAAGCACTAGAATCATTTTTTGATCAATGCGAGATCCTTGATGATTCTTTCAGGGTCATCGGAATCTTCCTCGGCGTTGTCTTCCGAAGAAGTTTTTGCCACAACCTTGAGTGCATGACTTTTTCGGTGACTTGGGCCATAGAGATCTCTCTTTTCTTCTTCCTTTTCCTCATGAGTGTTCAGCCTTTCCTTGATGTCAGCAGAGTCGAGAACTTTGAAATCAGCTCATTCAAAAAATCATCAGAACTAGAGTGTCGAATGAACTGTCAAGCGATCGAAACAACTTCTTCACAACTTCATGATCAGTGATATCTTTGGCACCGAGACCTTGCAGCTCATTTGCGATGTCACTCAGCCGATCGAAGGTTTGCTCACAGCTTTCATGTAACACCCCCATGTATTAACTATAGTAATCACCTACTGTTGCTACAGTGATCAACTACTGTGCAATGACAAGTCATCATGTTTAAGCAAAGTCCAATGATCATTGGATCATATCTCATTTCAAATTCCTTTTGAAATCCAATTCACATTTGAGGCAGAAATAAAACCTCTT
>CBMN010213319.1:0-12857 GCA_000582825.1 Hordeum pubiflorum | reverse complement strand
AGCACTAGTGGTTAATTAATGCAGCTCCCATGGCAGCACTAGTGGTTAATTAATGCAGCACTAGTGGTTAATTAATGCAGCACTAGTGGTTAATTAGTGCAGGAACATTTTTCGAAATTCCGAACAATTTTTGAAAAATTTGTGAATAGTTTGAAGGAAAACATAGAAAACAAAATTTAAAAAACGATCATTTTTTCAAAATTGCAAACATTTTTTGAATGAGAACATTTTTATACTCCTGAAAAAATGGACATTTTGTGAACAATTTTTGAAACGTGAATTTTTTAATAATTTGTGAACAATTGTTTATAATGGGATTTTTAAAAACAATTCTTAACATTTTATGAAAAGTACATTTTTTTGAAAATGTTGGACATTTTTAGGATTTATTAGCAAAAGAGTAAAACAGAACGATTTAAAAAAACTAAATATAAAAATAGATTGAAAATAAAATAGTAGAATGAAAGGAAAGATGAGAAAAATACGAAATAGAAACAAAAGAAAAATAAAAAAGGGAAAAAGAAGAGAAAAGAAAAAAACAGAAAAAAAGGAAACGAAAAAATAGAACAAGGAAAAAACCGGTTCAGGAACCTTCAAGAAGTTTCCCAAAACCAGAAAAAACACGAGGACCTTGAATCACTTAAACGGACCGGCCCAGCTCGAACTATCGCTCGATGTTCCCTGTGCGAAACCTGGACAGTTTGACGCAATGTGCGTCCAATAGGAAATTTTGCGTATAGGAGCTCTGGTTCCAAAATACCAATGAAACTTTGGATGCTGGTGACTAAAGTAGTATCAGACCGGGCCTGGGCTGCTGCCACCCATTCTGGGCGGGTCACTTGTGGGTTGGCCACACGTGCACGCTTGGGCCGTGCACCGTTGGCCTGGCTCGCCACTGCAGGTGGGTCCTCCGGGTCAGTAACGCTGACATCTTAGGCACAAGAATTCCACAAGCGGGAAGAGCATCACAAATAGTTTCAGTTTGTACCAAGCTAACAAGAATCAATATTGCTAAGAAAACACCACTGGTGTAGTTTTAGCCTGATGTTTATAAGGGACCCATGCAAGTATCCTTGCATACTAGTACGTACAACATACTAGTAATCTTGCTTGTAACGCCCTTGTTAATTTAACAAGTCAGTCTGACGAAGTTGCCTTGCAACTCCATTGCCACTATGACAACGCAGTCTTCGTCGATTCCCCCGTCCGCTTGCTGCCTTTGTTCTCCACCAGCGCCACAACCCAGCCCCAACCAGGGCCGCCTCCCTCTGCATTCATGCCTTCTTTGTTTTCCGGTTGCTCGCTGATGTTTCGTGGTTAGGTCTGACGCACAAGCCTTCAACTTCAAGCAAGCCTTTTCGTCTCTGTCAACGCTGATGTGGTTGATGAGCAACCAATGCAATCTCTAACGCTCCCTGCAGCCTAAGAAGAAAATACAACGACGCACAAGGCATTTTTACGGATAACATCCCAAGGTCATGAAATTCTGAGAGACATTCAGATCCAAGCGAGTACTCATGAGTGTATCCACTCAACAACTTGAAAACCATTTTACAGTGCCACAAGACTGCCTGTCTGAATCAACCACGGCTTCTAGACAGTTCGGTCATTTGCTTCAAAGGAGATTGCTCAACACAACTGAAGTAATACTGTAGTTGGCTCTACCGACAGTATGCAACTAACTCAAGTAGGCAAAATGGGCAAGAAAACTATAAGAGTAAGGCGCGGCGTCCCCACCATACGTTCATTGGAAAATAGTTGTTCCTCCAAAAGAAAATAAAGGTGCAAACATTCCTTCATTGGAATTCTTTAGGTGAAAAGAGTTACACTATGCACTATTACTTAGTAAGAGAAACTGCAGATCATGAAATTACCTAAGCTGAGTTCATATGCGGAACAAAAAATGATTAGCTTTGAGAGGTTCACTTGAATTTGCGGAAACACTGTTCAACATCAAAATTAATTGCACTGTCAATTCAAAGAACAGGGTCTAAGGACTGATTTCCCTCTTGTCCTTGAGTGAAAAGAACTATGTATCTTTAGGAAAAAAGTTACGAATGGCAGTACAATTTCTTTGTCCTTGCAAATTGAAACCATGCACATTTTTTGAATTTCTGAAGAAATATTTGAAAAATGGAACATTTCATGAAATTACGAAAAAATGAAACCGCGGACATTTTTTGATTTTGTGAATAATTTTTTTAAAACGGAAACTTCATGAAATATCTAACAAAACTTTGAAACCATGAACAATTTCTAAAATTCCTGAACACCTTTTCAAATGCGAACATTTTTTTAAACTGCGAACATTTATTCAATTTCTGAACAAATATTTGAAAAATGGAACATTTCATGAAATTACAAAAAATGAAACTGCAGATATTTTTTGAATTTGTGAGCAATTTTTTTAAAATGGTACTTCATGAAATATCTAACAAAAATTTGAAACCACGAACATTTTTTGAAATACCTGAACACTTTTTCAAATGCAAACATTTTTCTGAACGGCGAAGATTTTTTGAATTTCTGAACAAATATTAAAAAAATGGAACATTTCATGAAATTACGAAAAAAATGAAACTGCTGACATTTTTTTAATTTGTGAACAATTTTTTTAAAATGAAACTTCATGAAATATCTATCAAAAATTTGAAACCACGTTTTTTTTAAAATTCCAGAACACTTTTTCAAATGTGAACATTTTTTTAATTTCAGGCCAAAATTTCCTACCACGAACACGTTTTGCAATTCCAGAATTTTTTTAAATATGAACATTTTCTAATTTTTTGAGAAAATTTAGAAAACACATGAACATTTTTGGAACTCCTGTACATTTTTGTAATTTGTGAACATATTTTCAAAAGTGGAACATTTTTTGAAAATCTGAAAACATATTAAATTTCAAAAAAGATAAAAATCGACTTGAAAAGGAAAATAAGTGAAAAAAATAAAATAAAAAAATAAGTGGATAAAGCTCCTACCAGAGAACCGCCTACGAGCAATTCAAGAGAAAATTACGGGATTTTTGCTTAAGGAGGACATATCTGAAAGCAGAGAATACCATTGCCGCTAACGCATGCATGTCTCCAAAATGTAGAAGAAATTATATATATTAATACTATTCATCACCCAGGTGGAGAATGAGTTATTCTTCATCCGAGATAATCTTACGATCGTTTTATAAATAAATCTCCCACCCACGTCCCTCCTCTCCGCCGTCTCCGTCACCTGCTCCATCCCTCCCTCCCTCCCTCCGCGACAGACATCTTCCGCCCCAGTCCCCGAGCTCCGCCGTTATCCCGCGCCCGCCCCCCTCGCCGCCCGCGCGAATTCCCAAATCCCCAGGGGCTCGCGCACCCCCCTCGCGATCCCATCTCCTCGCGCGGCCGCCGGTGGAGCCTAGGGTTAAGGCGATGGAGGCCGCCGGGGACCGGTGAGCTCCCCCGAGGCGGCTGGTGTAGCTTCCCGCGGGCGCGCGGGGGATCCTGAGCTCGCGGAAACCCTAGCTAGGTGCGACGGCGGCCATGGACGTGGACGCGCGGATGGCCACGGAGTCGGACTCCGACTCCGACGCCGCCGCCGCGGCGGCGCAGGCCGGCGCCGCCGTGAGCGTCCCCGTCAGCGGGACCGAGACCCCCTCCGTGTCGCCGCCGCCCGAGGCTGCGGCGGGCGCGGCAGCTCCTCCGGCGGCGGCGGTGGCGGGGCCGAGGCCGGCCCCCGGGTACACGGTGGTGGACGCGTTGATGGACAAGAAGGAGGACGGGCCGGGGTGTCGCTGCGGGCACACGCTCACGGCCGTGCCGGCCGTCGGGGAGGAGGGCTCGCCGGGCTACATAGGCCAGCGGCTGATCCTCTTCGGCGGCGCCACCGCGCTTGAGGGCAACAACGCCACGCCACCCTCGTCGGCTGGGAGCGCCGGGATCCGTACGGCCCCTTCTATCTGAGCTCGCTCTTGTTTCAAAATGGGTTTGTTTCGTGCTGTAGGGTCCTGCTTTCTAGCTTGTGTTGACTGAGAGCCATAGTTTGGATGGAAATTGAGCAGTAGGGACTGATTTAGTTGGTGATCTTGCTTTGCAGTGGGAGGGAGGGAAAAACACGATTTTGAGGGCATGTTTTACTGGGGATAGACGGATTGTGAATTTAGTGGTCCAGTGTTTCATTAAGAGGTGCAATTCAGAGTATTGGCTGCTTGGCGCTCTTCCGGGTTTAGGCGGGATTCGGTTAATTAATGATGCTGTGAGAATTTGAGGTGCTAACTTGTTTGAAAAGTAATAACGAGTTGGAAATTAAGGCGTTATATACTTATATTGCCGTGTAATTCTGTGCTCACGCTTTTAATTGGATGGCTAAATATAGTGCTCTCATATCGGTTGAGGTGCCAAACTTAGTACTCCGAATGTGAGTACAATTAAATTCCACTCCCGAGATCCCAGTCTCTGTAATGCCTACCCTAGTTGTGTTGTCACGTTACGTCAGAATTATTTGAACGTGCTAGAAATAGCATACTGTGGTCTCAAACTGGAATTTTGATTTGAACTTTTATTTATGTGTCCGTATTTCATGGAGGTCTGACAAAGCACCAAATAAATTGCTGAAAACCCATACTTAGAGGTGTTGGAGGATCTTAGCTGGCTGGAAGGAAACTTAGTTTCTTTACTTGAAAATGTCTAACTGGTTGTACATATAATTGATTTGCCTAACAATCTCCTTGATGGCAGGTCTTGCTGGTGCCACCGCAGATGTTCACTGTTACGATGTGTTATCAAATAAATGGACCAGGTACTGTTTTCTATTTTTCAGTTTGGTGCTTCATTGCTGTCTATTACTCCTTCCAAGTTTTTTTTCATAGATCCCACAGCCTTTTTCTGGCGTAGTATAGCTATTAGTTCTGATAAACCACAACACAATGTTGTTAGGCTTACTCCACTTGGTGAACCTCCTTCACCAAGAGCTGCACATGTAGCAACTGCTGTTGGAACCATGGTGGTCATTCAGGTACTTTACACTCTTTTTTTTTTGCTTTACATTAGTAGGTGCATCATTTTTTTTCAGGTCATTGCCAATATAAAACTAATTATAATTTCCCTTTCTCATTGTTTGCTGCAATGCAGGGTGGTATAGGCCCTGCTGGTTTATCTGCAGAGGACCTTCATGTTTTGGATCTTACACAACAACGTCCGCGATGGCACAGGTGTTCTTCACTTCACTATAATTTCATTTCAGAAAAATACTTTTGCTACCATCTGTGCTGAGGGTTCTAAGCCTTCTATGCAGAGTGGTGGTTCAAGGGCCTGGTCCTGGTCCACGATACGGACATGTCATGGCCTTGGTTGGGCAGCGATTCTTGTTGACCATTGGTGGAAATGATGGTAGACAATTTATTATATGCTTATCTGGCCTAGAATCGTAGCTTCTTGCAGATTGTTCCATCCTAATTTGTTTCAATACTAACAATACATACTTATTTCAGGAAAGCGTCCTCTGGCAGACGTTTGGGCCCTTGATACTGCGGCAAAGCCATATGAATGGAGGAAACTTGAACCAGAAGGCGAAGGACCACCTCCATGCATGTAAGTGAAAGCTTCTCCTTTTGACTGTAGTTACATTAATGAGATAGAATTTTTTTCTATGGTGGCATTGTCTTGAAATCTTGCAGTAATTATTAGCAAGCTGCTGTTAGTGTTGATGATGAGTTAGCTTTTGTGCATGCTACCTTGGCTTTATTAATTATAACCACAAGGCTCTCAGCACTCTCATTACACCACTGTTTTTGAGTCGAACGACTAGTCGTGACTAGTCGATGAGTCGTAAAAAAAAGTCAACTCAACAGCGTGTCGACTAGTCACATTTGCAGGGTCGACTATTCAAGAGTTGCTACCCCAGAATGACTCGTCGATTCGAAAACCATGCATTACACTTAGGTTTGCAGTGCAGTGCTTTATTTTGCTCTGGTAAATATGGAAAATCTTAGTCATATATAACTCATTACTATTGTTATTTTCCAAAGCACTCGCCAGCCAAAGGTGGTTTCAGGTTTGTTAAGTCGTCTTGTATGAGGAACATCACAAATCTGTATAGAACCTTTTGCTATCTATTGTACTTCAGAGTTAGTTATTTGCTGTGAAACCTCACATTTGAGTAGCTGCACGATACATTTTTGTATGTTGCTGAAAGCAGAGTTCACTCTAGTTTTTATATCCTTATGCTGATGTTGCTCAGGTATGCAACTGCAAGTGCCCGCTCTGATGGTCTTCTTTTGCTCTGTGGTGGGAGGGACACTAATAGTGTGGTAAGTGACATACTACTTGGCAGTAAGTTCTTCAGGAGTATGGAGCACAATTTATGAATTACTGATTGCGTATATTTAGTTATTTGACCATTTTGTTAATTTTCTTGTAATAGGAATATATGGTATCTATTTCACTGCTCATAGTTTTTAGGTTCAATGCTGCCATAAGTCACAACAAGGGCTCATGCACTTTGCTCGTATAAGTGATAGTCAGAAGCACTACATGCTTGTACAGAGTCACCGGCGGTCCATTCTTTTACATGCATGTACTTCTTTGCAGCATAGGATTAGTGAGTCCATCATGATTTTTGAGTGTGCACATTTTAGTCAATTCACTTGTAAAATCATGGCCTTTAAACAATTTTGGATCAGAATCTGAAACAACCTTTTCAGGGTTCTTTTGGGATTACAGTATTTTACTGTTAGTTTTTAGAGGCAGCGTTTTCTGTTATTAATGTCTTGTAAAATTGTGCTCCAGCATACTCTTCACAGCTAACAATATGCTCTTTTTTGGCTAAAACCATCAGCCTCTGTCAAGTGCGTATGGTCTTGCAAAGCATAGGGATGGGCGCTGGGAGTGGGCAATTGCCCCTGGTGTCTCTCCATCACCCAGATATCAACATGCAGCAGTAAGTTGCCATTTTTTTCCCTGCTGGTTTGATTTGTTTGTTCAATTTTGAGATTGATCTCACTTTATTGTTGGTGTAATGCAATATTGCTATTTCATTTTCATGCTTTAGGTTTTTGTCAATGCACGACTTCATGTCTCAGGAGGGGCTCTTGGGGGCGGTCGCATGGTAGAAGACTCATCTAGCGTGGCAGGTTCTATTTTTAGAACTTTGAAGTTTAAAATGAATTAGTTTCTTAGATTATACATTTGACCATGCCGAACTTCATGTCGCCTCCCTGTTGATAAATACGGCCTTTTTTTGCTCAACGTTTTTCACTATTTACTAAACATGGAAAGATGCACGCTGTTACTGATTATATGTGCAGCACAGATACCCCTTTCACCGAAGTAGATAGATGTTATGTTCAAATACTTGCTATTTTCAGCATTGACCACTTGGTTGATGTTCAAATGCATTACTACGTCCAATCCTTATTTGTTGTGCCATTCTGTCATTCTTAGTGTTGGACACTGCTGCTGGAGTTTGGTGCGACACAAAATCAGTAGTTACAACTCCAAGGACAGGAAGATATAGTGCAGATGCAGCTGGTGGTGAGGCTTCTGGAGAGCTTACAAGAAGGTGCAGGCATGCAGCTGCTGCAGTTGGTGATTTGATATTCATTTATGGAGGTTTACGGGGAGGTAAACGCCTCAGTTTCTATGCCTCTTCTTACTCCCGGCATACATGAATTTTGCTCTGTTGTCCTGCAAGTTCTGTTCCTCCGGCAGCATGCTAAAATTACCATTCCTGCATTAGATATTTGAACTTACTTCACATGAGTGGCCATTTTTTTAGGAATTTGTAGTTTAGATATATGCAATTTACCTGTTCTGCTTCCTGTTTGCTAAGTATAAATTCTTTTTAAGGGGAGCTATATTGCTAGTTTATCCAGGTCAACTGAAGTAATGACCAATGATATACATGAGATGCTGATCAGTTACAATGATACATTCATTTGAAATGGTTTTGCTTGTTTACAAATTCATACTCGGATTTAGTACTACAGAACGGTCGATAACCTCTGAGAACACATGAGTTTGTTTTTCTCAGTGACTTCCTGTGTTTTGTCTGTGTTTTGTCGAATCACGTTAGTACTTGGTAGTGCTCTTGTGCACGAAGCTTAGATATCCTCCTGTGGGATAGCCAAGTCGCATGGTTGGTTGATGTTATAAGCAATTCAGCCATATGATTTGCGCTATTCACAAAATGTTCTTGTCATTCCAATGTTCGTCCATTGAGGCATCTTTACTTGTATGCTGGTGATGATGTTCCTTCTAAGCCTTTTCCTTGTTGGGAAAACAGTAGGAACATCAAGTATTAGGCAATCAGCACATAGTTAGAACTTGACTATGCTTACATATTCTTTTTTTCCTCTCTCAAAAAAGGTGTGCAAGGGGTTCAAAATTCAAACTTAATAACCCCTAGTTTACATTAATATATGATTAAAGCCTCCTGTTCTCAATGTAAATTACCGCAGCGAAGTGTTAACTTTGGCACCCACATTTCTTCTTGAAATTTGAGATCTGAGTTAGCAGAGTCAGAAGACCCCTAATTCGAACTGCTACACCTTATTATGGCCAAATCTCACCAATTTTGGCAACATTGGGAAGCATAATTGCAACGAAGCATGTTTTTCTCCATTTATAGAAATCTTGAAAAAACTGTTCAGAAGTCAGTAGAAGTGCTGCTTCTGACTGATTGGAATTCGGAAGAAGTTGGTACAAGCAAGTCTTTGAAACTCTGTCCAGGATTGGTTTCAAATCCTGCTCAGAAGTGACCACACACATAATTGCTATTCCTTGCACAGTGCATTTCAATAAAGTGCAGTGTAGCTATCTTGTAATTTGTCTTTGTTGTTTGTTTACTTTTGTTGATTTTGTTTGTGGAGTAGCTGAGAAGATAGTTTTTTCTTTTCTTTTAATTTCCTTCAGTTTCGAAATACATAGGTGCTCATTAGTTTGCTTTCTATTGATGCAAGAATTCATATGTAATTGCTACCACAGGTGTGTTGCTAGACGACCTTCTTGCTGCCGAAGATCTTGCTGCTGCTGAAACAACAAGTGCAGCTAACCATGCAGCTGCAGCTGCCGCTAACATGCAAGCTGGAGGAACACCTGGTAGATTTGCTTACAATGATGAACAAACAGGGCAAACGACTACAGAAACAACTGCTGATGGAGCTGTGGTTCTTGGAACCCCAGTTGCACCTCCTGTTAATGGGGATGTGTATACTGATATCAGCCCTGAGAATGCAGTGATCCAGGGACAGAGGTTTGCATCATTTCTTCTGTTCATATTAAATGTGAGCTATATTGAGATGTGTGTTTCAAATCTTTTTTTTTGTGTGTGTAGGAGATCGAGCAAAGGTGTTGATTATTTGGTTGAAGCATCTGCTGCAGAGGCTGAGGCAATCAGTGCTACTCTGGCTGCTGTAAAGGCAAGGCAAGTTAATGGTGAGATGGAGCATTCACCTGACTCTCCAGACGCCAAACAAAGTGGGAAGCTAAATTCAAGCCTTATCAAACCAGATGTTGCTCTTGCAAACAATTCAACACCACCTCCCGGGGTTCGGTTACACCATAGAGCAGTGAGTAGAAAATACAATTAATCTGAGCTTTGTATCCTTATTAATTCTATGTCCTTTATTTATTTTCTTGGTGGATTATCCTTCAACTGACAGCAATATATTATATCTTAGAGGCTGTCCTCTGAACAGTTTAGCTCAAGTTGCTCGGTGCTTGACAACAATTTTCTTTTTGTAGGTTGTGGTAGCAGCAGAAACAGGAGGTGCCTTAGGTGGCATGGTTAGGCAGCTGTCAATTGATCAGTTTGAAAATGAAGGAAGAAGGGTTATCTATGGCACTCCTGAGAATGCAACTGCAGCTAGAAAATTACTGGATCGACAAATGTCTATTAATAGTGTGCCCAAAAAGGTATTCCACTCTGCAGAAACCAAGTTATCTGTCAAAAAAAGACATGCTAGAAGTACTTTATTGTAAATTTGAAGAATCTGTATGATGAAAGGTTATATAGTACACCCTCCATTTTTGTGTGAGAGATGCGGGTATATAGATGAAACTTATTTAGAGGGAGATTTCTAATTTGCCTTAAAATTCTACTCTTGGGTCATTCAACCAGGTAATTGCCTCTCTCTTGAAACCCCGTGGTTGGAAGCCCCCTGTACGAAGGCAATTCTTCTTGGACTGTAATGAGATTGCAGATCTATGTGATAGTGCCGAAAGGATATTTTCAAGTGAACCAAGTGTCATAAAGCTTAAAGCTCCCATTAAGATATTTGGTGATTTGCATGGTCAATTTGGTGACCTAATGCGCTTATTCGACGAGTATGGTGCTCCCTCAACAGCAGGAGATATTGCGTGAGTATCTTTTCCCCCCCACCTTTTCCTATTCTGAGGATTTGTTACTATCTTGTCAGAAGACTATGTTGATGATCTCACATGTATCTTTTCTGAAATTTCAGTTACATTGATTATCTCTTCTTGGGAGACTATGTTGATCGTGGTCAACATAGTTTGGAGACTATTACTCTTCTCCTTGCACTGAAGGTAGTAACTATCATGCTGTGAGCGTACCATTAGGTTCTTTTTTATTTTGAATTGTGATGCCAAGCTCACTGTACAATCCAGGTTGAATATCCTCAAAACGTACATTTGATTCGAGGGAATCATGAGGCGGCAGATATCAATGCGCTGTTTGGATTCCGGATAGAGTGCATAGAGCGAATGGTAATGGTTCATCTTTTCATATTGCATGTCTGATGTCGCTACGTTTTTGTTGCATGCCTAAATCACTGTTCTCTGGTTTTAAAATTAGGGTGAGCGGGATGGAATCTGGACCTGGCATCGCGTGAATAGGTTATTTAATTGGCTTCCTTTGGCTGCCCTAATAGAAAAGAAAATAATCTGCATGCATGGTGGTATTGGGCGTTCCATTAACCACATAGAGCAAATTGAAAATCTTCAAAGACCGATTACCATGGAAGCAGGCTCAGTTGTTCTAATGGATCTTCTATGGTTAGCAATTTAACTGCTCTTTTTTATCACACTATTATTGCAAGATCCTCATTCAATATTTTTGTATGCTTATAAAGGTCGGATCCAACTGAGAATGATAGTGTTGAAGGACTCAGACCAAATGCTCGGGGCCCAGGTCTTGTCACCTTCGGGGTAAGCACTATCTGTGTTTTGATTAGATCTTTCCTCCATATTCGTTCCTGTGGCCTATGAAAACTAACATGCGCTGTTAACACAGCCTGACCGCGTTATGGAGTTCTGCAACAACAATGACCTGCAGTTAATTGTGCGAGCACACGAGTGTGTGATGGATGGCTTTGAGCGTTTTGCCCAAGGTCACCTGATCACCCTCTTCTCGGCAACAAACTACTGTGGTATGGACATGTTATTCTTGCATAGTTTATTCTTGTCATCTCTTGCAGTTGGACTGGCCCCATTTGCTCATACATTATATGCACAGGTACGGCAAACAATGCAGGTGCAATCTTAGTTCTGGGAAGGGATCTTGTGGTTGTCCCAAAACTCATTCATCCTTTGCCACCTGCCATTACATCCCCTGAGACATCCCCGGAGCATCATATTGAGGACACATGGATGCAGGTAGGCTGCTTTATTGAAAGACAGTGATGTATTTGCACGAGGTCATAACGATGTTTGCCCACTTCTAACTCCCATCTTGTGTTAAAACCAGGAACTAAACGCCAACAGGCCACCAACTCCAACCAGGGGCCGCCCTCAAGCAGCTAACAATGACCGAGCAGGCCCTCTTGCGTGGATATAGCAGCTTCGCGGCGTGTTGAAGCAATCTGTTCTAAGTCTCCGTCAGTGGGTTCTGGCTATATTTATCATTCTGCCCACAGGCGGATGATCTTATGCCCAGGTGACATGCTATCCCACAACAATGGCAACAGGAAATCTTTTGCGGGGATCATCTAAGCTTAGCGATCTGAGGGCAAAGACGGAGAAGTTTTGCCGATCACCGCGGACAGAGCTCTCCAAGCTTTTTCCCTAAACATGACAAGTAGAGGAGCCGACCATCGGCTTACCGATAGATCCTGCCTGCTAGGCTTCACCTGTACATATGCTCAGATGCCAGCCGGCAGATAGGTGGGTTGTATGTTGTTTTGTCGACAGATTGGAGGGGGGCAGAAGGGGATGATAGTGTTATTGTACTAGGTATTCTTTTCCTGTGTCTAGTTTCTTTTTCCCAACATGTTGCAAAGTAATGGAGTGGCCAAAGGAGTAAACTTATTTGATGGGGGCCTGTCTGCCAGCCCTTGTAAAATAGTGGTATTCACCTGTTTGTGTTATCACACTGCCCCCTCTTCTCACTGTAATCTCTGTCTCTGGTGCTTGTGTACAATACCATTCTTTTTCTGTTTAAAGGTTTTTGGTGGTGGTGAGCACAATTGGTGGTTTAATTTAATTTATTGTAGGTCTACATGCTGTTCAGTTTTTACATCTTTGTTGTGTTTGTTTTGGTGGATGGGTTTTTACCTGTTCTTTTAACCTTGGATACTTCGGATACAAAAAAAATTGGGCACTGTAAAAGTATTTATATTTTTCAGTGAGTGATATTACTCCCTTGATCCATTCTAGTGCTAGATACATCAATTTGAGCGACAATTAATATGGATCAGAGCGAGTAGTAGATATCAAAACAAAACCTTGCCATGGAGATTCTGTTTATGTGGAGTACTGTATATTGTGGCAAAATATCATTAGAAAATCTGAATCTATACAGATTTACATTTTTACTGAATTAGCAAACATGTGAGGACTATAACATTTGAACTCTTCTTAATTTGCGAAAAGAATGTAGATCTATTATAAATATTCACTATAATTACAAAGCAGCCCCCC
>CBMN010213312.1:0-10582 GCA_000582825.1 Hordeum pubiflorum | reverse complement strand
TCTGGTTCTTGGGATTCTTCAGTCCCGGACTTTATTTTCCACCTCCTTGTAAACAACATGACTATTATACGAGGAATAAAGTTTTAAATCAATAAAAAAACAAAAAAACAGAGAGAGTAAAATTTTCTTGCATTATGTTATGTTTAATTACAATATATGTTGGAAAAGACGTGCAATCACGTGCACGTATACTAGTTACAGGAAAATCCACTTCTCCATCATATGGTTCCTGGAACTTCCTATCACACAGGAAAATACGTTTTTGTTTTCATGAAAGTCTGCACGCATTTGGAAGACATGAATCCGTCCGTAAAAAGAAATGAAAATCTGCATTGTCGTGCGAGGAATTGTATTTCGTTTTTATAGAGAAAGAAAAAGGAATTTGACCAGAGTGGGATTTGAACCCACGCCCTTTCGGACCAGAGCCTTAATCTGGCGCCTTAGACCAACTCGGCCATCTGATCGATTGTGTACTGTTTCTCGATCTTAAATGTACATCAAGGCAAAGTTCGAGCCGTTGTGCTCCTTAAGACATGTCTGCAAGAAATTTTTCAAACATGACTGCCCTTCCGTATTCCCAGTTCAAAAAAAAAACAAAAAAAAACGGGCTTCTCTATTCCACATCTCGAGCCGTAATTGTTGAATATCTTGCTAATTCTCACTATACTTAGAAATCCAGGGAAAATAAATATATTCAACGTGATCCAACGGAGCATGATTATTTTGCACAATATATTTGCTCCTTTACCAAGTTTCATTTCAGTGTGTAAAAAAAATATCCTGGTTCGTGTACAATAGGATGTCGATGTTATTATTCTAGCATAAGAACTTCTGCGGGATGCTAAATGAAGATAGTGCGATTATTCAATCTATATTCTATTACCCTTTTTTTGTGAAAAAAATGCAATAGTCTACTTGCTGGCGTTGGGGGGATTCGGTGCTCAGTTCCACAAAAAACGAGAAAAGCAGCGATCTAAAATGTCTTATACTGTTAGTTTACAGATGGAGTATTTGGCTAACAGCCTAACACAGCTTACAAAATTCAATAAAACATTCTATCCACTCTTTCGTGGAGACGAGAATTCCGCCAACATTAGTTGAATTCGGGCAACATTGGGAGACGAGAAATTCTCTTAAGAACCATTTCTCTCCCATCAACTAAAATTCACAATGGTTGTTATTACAAGTGGGGACAGATAAATGTGTCCTCTGATAGCAAAAAAGCTCTAGTCTAGCACAACACTCCTTGATGCTCTACTGTGGATTTGTGCAAGTCTTTCCGACCTAAACTAAGCCTTCGTTATTTACCCTTTAAAAGACCGCGAGGTTCGGGAAAATCGATGTGCTCCTACAGTGTGATGAATCTGTACAGCGGCTCATTGCTTTGATATATACTTGCATGAGAAAAAGGCTTGCGCCAATCCGCGGCATGCCATTGCCATGGGATGTTTCTACAGCGTGAATGTGTATCCCTCTGGACACATCTTCTGCTTCCCTTTATTGAGGGTGGTTGGGTCGTCGTCGTCCTCCGTTGCTTCCCACCGCACCACATAGCCATCCCACGAAGAGCTAACGAGCGTCGGGAGGTGCGGGTGCCAGGAACAATCTCTGACGATCGATCCATGCCATTTGAGTGTTTCGACAACGTTTCCAGTGGCCTGCAAGCCAAGCAGGGGCAACTTTGAGATGGAAAACACAAATTTGAATTATACATACAAGACCCTTGGGTAACACTTTGAGGAGATATGCTGCTACAACTATTGTCGAGGTTAAACCTGGCTATACCAAGGCATCAAACAGCACAGCTTATACTATTATTGACAGAATCATGGTATTATTCAGGTTCGCAATTTGTTCCTTCAGAGCCATACTTATAGATATTCAGAATCTCATAATTACAGCTAAAACTTGCAGCATATGATCTATCTCACCGACATGGACATAATACATAATTATTTTACCTAAAATTTCCTTGAGTAGCTTATTATCCAAATTAACACAACATTTGACTGATTTTGAAAACTATTCATAAGTTGATTAATGTGCACCAAAAGTAATAAGGAACCCCAAATATTGAACCTCCTAATAGAACGGAGGAGTTTTTATACAGTTTGCATATGGAAAGCTTTTATGATTTAAAAAACAATTTGAGGAATTTTTTTAACCCTCGGTTTTATGTTCAAGTTTTGCTGATGCAGTTGTGTACAAGTGTACATGATTCCATCTACTACGACTATGATATCTATTTTTCATAGTATGTCACCCATGTGGACACAAAACCACCAGGATTTGCAAATAGTAGAATCACATTTAAAAAGGACAGTTTAAGGAAGCATCTAAGGCTCATACCACATCATAAATATAGACACATTGGTCACTGGATCCTGTGTATATGTACCTCTGACCTGTGCTGCAACAAATAACAAGGTGACAAACAATATTACTGAATAAACAAAACAACTGTAACTCGTAACAGTACAGACCGTTGCATGATATGATGAATTGATGATAGTGTTCTATTATGCCACTGCTCCTACTACCACAAGCTTTTACCTATGTGAAAACGAAAAGTAGCATTTTGAGCCATACATTTAAAAAATGGACAGACCCAGTGCTAGAAGCTCCCACACCAGGTGGGGTCTGCGGAAGGATTCAGGTGTTTGCAGAGATGATTTACATGTTTTTGCCCCTATTGCACTAAAAAGCCAATTTAGACAGCCTATACAGCAGGAAGGATTTTCAGGTGTTTGTAGAAAGATTTATGTGATGCAGCAGCTAGTGAAAGAAAACACTCAAATTGACTTGAAGTAAAACAGTCACAAGTTCACAACTAACCTGTGCATTGGGGAAAAGTAACAACGGATAAGGGTGCGCAACACCGAATGGCCTCTGAATGTGGCTAGCGATTGATCATATGGATGCTTCAAAAATCGGGCTTCTGATGGATAGGTCATCCATCTGTAATCCCATTCGTATGCTTTTGGTGTGCAGCTGAGAAAACAGTTGTACGGAAAATTAGAATAAAAACGGGGAAATAGATCTCGGAATTATAAATGACCTTATGAGCTCACCTAGGATAAACATAAAGCCATGAATATACTAAAAAGCCAGAGAAAATGCCAAAAAATGCATTTGTTCCATAATGTCAAAAATATTAATTACCAAAATAGTCCATAAACCCTAGAATCCTGAATTTATATTATCAACAGCCCAGCAAGTGGGCCACTAAAGTTAATTGTGGTTCCTCTGCAAGTATTTATGGTATGGAAAAACATGTTCATAGAAGACAGGAAAAACTCGATATATTCTATTAGCTCCACTCAATACATATAATTCGGCACAGTTCACTTTTGCCAGAGTTGATCATCTAAATGAACATTCTGACTTTGCCTTCCTACTTACCTACAACGTAATAATCATTTTCAAGTATAAACAAATCTTAATACTCCTAGAAATGACCATGTAAAACAAGTTTTGGTAGTTACTCCTTCGTAGCCGAGGACAATTTTCTGATATCCCATAGTTTAATAGTCTGATCCTTGCAGTTGGAGATGAAATAGTGCCCGTCTCCACGGCTATCAATAAATGTAACTCCATCTAAATGACCTGCCAAAACACCTACTGGTTCCACTTTCTTATGGCAGCGCCTATCCCACACCTGAAGATTGTAAAAAATTGTCTAACGAGTCAATCCTCCGTTAATAATGATTCAATGAGAATGTTATCTGATACTCTAAAGTGTCTTCAGGTTTTCATTGATTTCACATTTCCTAGGCACGTAAAAAAAAGGAATCATGTGTTCAGATAAATCATGTTGCAGTTTGCAGTCAGCAACAAAAATTATATTAGATATCACATGTAGTAATCACTGATATACACTGCTACATTGCCAATAAGTTTTTGAACTCACTAATGTTTCAGATTGTTAGTATAATTAGCCTGCTACATGTGCAGATAACTTCTTCTCTACTGAACCAGGGAGATGTATTTTTTGAAATGGGATTTGAATAATATATAATCAGGTTCAAAGAAATTAGCTCACCTTACAGAGGCTATCATCACTTCCTGAGTACAAGACATCACTAGATTCATCAGCGAACGTGACCGCATTAACGTCAGCCTTTAAAAACCAATGGAATTGAAAATAAGATTTCCAGAAACCAAACATAACTCTTTTGTATAGATCATTGGGTACTCAAGAAAATGAATACATATTGTTCATTCCAAAACAATGTTTGATCCGGCAACATTAGATATGCACATGGGCAACATGTGTTGTACTGGACAACTTGCGAATAGACCCAACCACTGTGTCACATCTCGTAACCACTGTTCCAGTAGTGTAGCATTGTTCAGCTGCTTTTGCATTTTCTTGGGGAAAAAAATCCTAACAAATTGCATAAACATATATTCATGTGTCCATAGGCCAAATACTAAGGGCCAGAAGGAGATAACTTCCAGCCTGCACAGGACTACCAACATAGCTGCTGCTTCAGCTGACGTAGTGATTGGTTTTACTGAGATTTATATATTTACTTATCATCTAATTTACTTCAGACTTAGCGGTTCTAACATTTAAAGTGTTTTCTTTCACCATATACCATCACTCTGCAGTTCTGCAACACCTTCGTTAGTGATGGCACGCCGCAAACTGTTTGACATTTTCCTTTTGGCTTCTGGTTTGGAAATACCTCTTAGAGGCATTAGGTGTTTATGTGATACTACACTACGCTACACTGTGAGACTCCTACAAACACAAATTTTATTTCAGTTCAGTACTCTATAAGACACAGCTTCTAGCATGTTATCAGTATCTAGCTATGCTTAAAGCACCACCAAGAACTATTGCTCTCTGTGGTTCATTACTTCAATCTGCTATGCCTAAAGCAACACCATGCTTCATGTGGATGATTACTTCAGTCATAACGAACCATTAGAGGATGCAGTACAAAAGCATGTAGAATATGCAATGTAAGTGCTTTTTTTTACTAATAATTAAGTGCATTTCTATTGGCAGCAGACTAAAATCGTACAAACAAACTCCCTTCTTTAATTTTCTTTGCATGCAACAGTAACAATGCTCACATTAGATACTTGAAATGATTTTAGAAGTACATATGAATATGACCTAAGCAGATATGTCTATCACCAACAGTGTTGTGTACATTGTAAGGACAGGTTATAGAAGGAACAAAAGAAAGAGTGCATTTGACTTTCATACCACATGAGCATGAATTCGCTCTGTCACTTTGTTTGCTCCAAGATCATAAATACATATTGACTCATTGCTGTTTCCAACAACAAGTTCACGGCCATCTTTTGAAAACTTTATTGAAAATATTCCAAAGGAGGATTCATCGTCAGCAGCAGAAAAATTCAAACCCTCATGAATGTCCTGCATTATGATAAATAAAATAAATGCTTGTAAAGAAAACAGCATATTGCGGAAAAAAACTGTTCAAAATAAATGTTATAAGCATTTTTTTCCCAAGATAAAGCACATTCATTTGGCAATCATGCAAATGGCAGGCAGGATGTGTTGAGTTTCTTCTTCATTTGCATTGGTACAATGATACCAGAAAGGCATAAAGTGAGACATGCCTTCGAACATTAAGTTTTAGCTATCCATATGGACATTTCTAGTAAAAGAAAATGACCTATAAAAGTACTACAGAAAGTACGGAATATTGTACGATTTTACAAAAAATACTTTTCATCAAACAATTTCCCTCAGTCCAGCTCGAGGGCTAGCTGTTTGAAAAGGGATGGACAGATGTTATGTGGGGCCAGACCTACAGGAGGCACAAAAAGGCTACCAAGGGGAGGGCCACGGCTGTAACTTAAGGGGATAAGTATCCCTAGTTATCCTAAGAAAGTTTAAATCTCTTAGAGATATTTCTTGATTCTCAACTTAGTTATTTCCTAAAGTTTGTCAGTTCGGCTTAGCCTCCAGGTTTGTAATCAGTAGGAAAGCAGAAAATCGAAATATTTTCCTATAGACTTGGTTAATCTCTATGTCTTCCCTCCTCTTGTTGTGTGGCAGCCTCCTGCCCTCTTGGCTGAGCGTTGCACCTCATCATCCAGGGCCAAGTAACCTACCAGCGTACCCACACCATAACCTGTACAAATTTACGTACTACTCATCACAAGGGAATAATTACTTTGATAATCTGTCTCCAGTTGTTATCAGATACCGTAACTTTCTTGGAAGAACATTGAACGTCATTCAAAGCTTATGAGACAATTGATCGAAAACAGAAGAACTGCTTGATGTCCTCAGAGTACTATTTTGTAGGAGAACTAAAAGATAGGCAGACATCCAATAAAGCTTGAATTTCCTAACGGGGAGGGTCAGTGGCAGCATACTAGATAATCCTCCATCTCCTTATGTTAGGATTTGACGAGTTTCCTTGTAGAGATCTTTCCAAGTTGTTAGTGTGCTTAGGCTTCAAATTGATCCTTTCATCTAGTGTCTTGTATGTGGGCTATACAACATATTAATGCCTGCCCTAGTTTATTACCAGTTAAGCAAGAAATAATGTATTATCTCCCAGTCTATTCTTTTACCTATCCTACTAACGCAGCTCTGCGGAGCTATGCCTGGACTGCAAGCGAGCACAGCACAGTTAACTTATGCTCAGGACTCGGGGTTTATACCAGGAATACAACTATTTATCCACAAATTAATTCTCAAAGAGGAAAACATGGACATTTAATCCAAAAGATATATTTTCATGAACATGCTGATGACAATTGTTGAACATGAATTGTCATAGAACAAACAATATGCAAGTAAACTTCCGATTCGGTTATCTAGAGGTAGACTTGAGCATATTGTAGTTTAGAGAAGAGGACATACTGTAATATTAGCATGTGACTGCTTCAGAGCATTCTGAACATTTACTATGTGAACAGTAGGGGACAAACTGGAATATGCCTGAAAAACAGATCAATAGCACTTTAGGGTATAAAACAAATATGAGAATGAACTTAAACTATCATCAAGTCTGGTTCATAAAGTCAATGACAGCTAAGAATTTTTTGCCAGAAATCACGGATGGAATTTTTACAAGTATTTCTAAAATGGTGAAAAATAATTAAAAATATATTATTAGTGAAGTTGCCAAGAAAAGCAAGTCTACTGCCTTTTACTCAGGTCTAAAGTTTTCATATAGTATAGAATGTATAGAAACAGACAGGGGAAGTATCTAAAATATCAACAAGATATGCGACGATTTTCTCTGATGAAATACATGAAAGGCAGGAAATAATCAACCAATTATTTCCCCATCTATTTTAGTTAACTATCAGAACGTGAGCAGTCAACCCTTCAAAACTTTGAACACTGATACGCTAATACATACAGAAGTATTAGGATTTCTCAACTGTAAGTACTATTACTAGATTTGTCAGAATAAAATACTTTCATCTCGTCATATGTTAAAGTATTTTCTAATAATAAAATAATAATAGCCAAAGTTGTATATTGGAGACAAATAACAAGCAAGATATGAGGGAGGTAGTAACTGTGATTGATTTTTTGGAGAAATAAGCCTATGATTGATAACTGTTATTGATCTGACTGATAAAATAACGACTGGGTCAAATGATCTAATAACTTATTATCGTGCATAGGGTGCACAAAGTGTAGCTCATGAGGCTGAAATGCAACTGCAAATTATATGGCACTGAACATATGAAGCACTACCATTTTATTATAAACTATTCGATGACTATAAACTTAACACTGAATTTGAGAGAACAAATAAACAAAGGGTCAATCTCTTGACATGAGGAAGGAGAACAGAGCGATATCTCAGTGGCTGGAGTTCAAGGTGCTGAACCCGCTCACCCGCGTTTAAGTCAGCTATGCGGACTCCGCTGGGGTGCTATCTGTTAGCGGAGAGGCCTCACTTCTATCTAATAGCGGACAGTTAAATGGAGGCTGGAGGGATCCTTCTGCCTTTACCTAACATTTTTTATATGAGGAAACAAAGAACAAAATAGATGCTAAAAAAAACATCCGACCAGTTTGATGTAAAATTCATCGAAGAAATCTGACACACTGCACAGAGTATTTTGTATGGTTATGGGCATAATACAGACAGTGCTTAAAAGTACGTCCGGGCAAGAATGTAAACATGCTTATGGGTTCTCCAGGGGAAAAACAAGTTAAACACAAGCTAAGATAGTGTAAAAAACATGTACAGGGTTATAACGAAACCAAATAAGCAATGTGTAAGAGGTTTACTAGGTATTGTTGATCAGGTGAGAGAGCAATATCTGATACTGTCCACCGCAGACTTTTGCAGGTTATATCCTTGTGGATCTTCCATTTTTTGTCAGCGTTATAGATTCTGATACGGCCTCCCTGATTACATTTTCGCGTCGAAGATTATTAGACAACAAATAAGCGTTAAACATATATAACAATATGAAGTAAATTCTTGTGCATAATATCATAATAATCACATACCCGAAACCCACCAATTAATAGAGAACCATCCAAAGAGAATTGTGAGATGTATGCTGCGCAGTCCATGCTATCAACACACCATGGGCCTCTTACTGGTAGGTGTTTGCGAAGAGCATAAGAGCAATCGGCTGAAGAGAATCTACCAAATCCGGAGCGATTGGATTCTCTTGATGACAACAGCTTGAATGTAGAGATATGGCTCTTGCCAGCATGAAGGCATGCACGAGTTCTCTCACTTGGCTCTGATTTAAGTCTAGTAAGATGGGAAACCTCCTCGTCAATGACAAACACTTCATTAGCAACTGCAGGACTGTCTTGCTCTTGTTGAGATGGTCCTCCATGACACGTCTTCCGTTTGGAGCGCATGTTTGGCCACTGAAATCAAATTTGGTGTCCGAGTTACAGGATAACTGCCACTAAATCTGTTCAGACGGAAACTCATTATACGACAAAAGAACTAAATTCTAGCATTCACCTCCAAATTATGATTTTAGCATGGACACAGGTTCGTAATCCAGCTTTCCAGGCAATTCCAACAAGGCCAGTATAGCTGATCTCCACAGGCTTGGACACTTCTACAGCCAGTCATTCCCTACAAAATTTACAAATAATTTAGTCGTCTACAGAAAAAGGAGAGATGTGCATGTCCTTATTCTTCTTATGGTTGTGAGAGTGGCATTAGGTTCTCAAGTTGATGAAGAGGCAACAGTTACCACTACTCCGGTGATGCATATTAACAGCCTAATTTGTTAGGGAAACATTAGAAGCGTAATAACCACTGTAAACTAGTGGAATCAAAACTAAACAATTGGGAAGACAGCCTCAGTGATGAGAACCAACGTTTTATAATAACTAACCAACAGGAGTGACAGCAGCTGAGTCAATAAACGGGCAAATGCCTTAAAGCCACTGAACTAAGCTGCCAGAGAACATTCTCTGAAATTCCAGTTCAATAGATACTCATGGGAGAAGAAAATAATTCGCACAACGTGGGCATGGTTCAGAACGCAACTCTTTGCTCAATCAGAAACAACTGGTCCTAAAGGCCTACTAAAAAATGATCCTCGAAAGCAACAGACGAAAAGAGCGGCATTTTTCAAGACAATAAGTTCCTGAACTACAGAATGGGATAAAACAAGTGTATGCCCAGGCCAACCCAGGCTCAAGGCTTGGCTCTCCCCAGTGGGTGTTTTCATGGTAGTTTCTTTTCAATAAAAAATGCCACGGGCACGCATGCCCATCGGTCGAGTTTTCAGGATGGGAATGAACGCGAAACGGCCTCGACCTGAGTATACAGTTTCTTAGCATCAAGCCTACCGCCGCACATGCACCAGAAGGTCCGACGCCATGAAGAACTAGTCCCCATATATGGTTGCAGGCACACACCAAGCACAAGGGGCACCCGGTGCGTGCCAACCGCCATGAGCTGCCTAACAAACAGCCGAAGCGAACCGAACCCCTTGTCAGCCTTCCTCCGTAAGAAACTCGCCACAAGCAAGCAAGCAAGCAGCCTGAACGCTCGGTTAGCACCAAGAAACGGCTCACGTGGGATGCCTGGAAGAAAGACAATAAACCCCGCTCGCTTCACAGGCAAAACAACAAACACATGATGCTCACCCCAAGAAAACCCACCCTTGACCACGAAACCAGGCCCATCGACCAGTCGAGAATCACCAGGAAAGCGTCCCTTAATCTTCAACCATCCAAGAACAAATTCTAGGTGCGCTTGTTTGATGAATTGCCGGCCCTTGTATGAATGAGCTGCTGCCCAACACATCCATCGCAAGTAATAAGAAGGACAACGCACACGACAAGGCCTTGGCGATCCATTCATGGCTAGCAGAAAGTGGAGGAGGAAGTGGGATGGGAGAGGAAATTCGTACCAGCTACCAGGTGTCAGAGGAGGCGTGCAGCTCGTGTCTCCTGCGGAAATGCGGGGGCGAGAAGAGGAGGAGGAGGAGGAGAAGAAGAAGAAGGGAAGGAAGGTTTTAATATAAAATTAATAAAATACTGCAACGTGAAGGGGCTGCGCGCAAAACATAAACTAGGACTACCTGGCGGGTCAATGACGCGTGGGGTCACGGAAGGGCCACGGGCGGGGGGGGG
>CBMN010213308.1:0-10341 GCA_000582825.1 Hordeum pubiflorum | reverse complement strand
GAGAAGAATCTTTTGAGATGATAGCGCTACCTGGATGATCGTGAGATGACTTTACATGGTCAAGTGTAGATTAGGGGGAGTGTTAAGATTACAATATAATCTGTAGCTAGGGAAATCTCCCCTTGCCCAACGGACAAGCGGTTGCTCCCGCACGGACGCTTGTGTCCTTCGCAACCGACTCGTCTCCCCGGAACTGACGCCTCCCCTTGATCGTCATGTCTCTCCAGGAGGTATATAAGCACCCTGTAATCATCGATCAAGATGACTTAATCACTTTGATTCAAACAGCCCTTATATCAGCGTCTCTTTCTGAAATTGTATGCAGAAGCGGTACTCCCTCCGACCCGAATTAATTGACTACAATTAATTCGGCAGGGAGTATCATATTCTTCAGTTCAGCAATTTAAGCTTAAAGTTGGCTTACCAAAAATTCAGTACATAAATACTTCCTCCGTCTCGAATTACTTGTCGCAGAAATGAATAGAAATGGATGTATCTAGAACTAAAATACGTCTAGATACATCGGGACGGAGGGAGTACTATACAAACTTCCAAGTCAAGCACAAACATGTCGCATGAACTAGAGAAAAAAATATCTCAGTACTTCAAATAGCCAAAAGAAGGATACAGCATGTGTGCTCTGAAGCTGAACTTGTTCAGAACCCTACCTAATTGAACTATATGTGTAAGCTATTAATCTCTCGGGATGATCACCGATGCTTTCAAGCATATTAAGAAGGAAAAATTATATTAATCTCTCCGGAGTCGGGTGTATACCCTTCAACTCTTCGAGTTGCCTTACTTCTCACTATATAACCCTCCAAAGCATGGGAGGAGTCAGAAATGTATATGACAAATAGAAAGAATTTTACAAAGTCGCTTATGCTTGAAATGTTTCAGCTATGAATACCACAAATACACACATGGCTATAATCCTTTTTCTTTCACTTCAGAAGGACACTATATATGTAGCAAGAAAATGGCAAGTAATATGAGGTTGTCCTACATGAATCAACCTATAACTAAAGTTGCATACTAAAGTTCAATCATTGGATAGTTGCATTATTTATAAGAAGAGTTTGGAGTATATATGACGATTCAAAGAGGTAGGACTAACTTTGTAAAAACTTCATTCTAATATTTCCACCTGCCGTGGTAGAACTGGCAGCTGTACAACAATATGCCGGCGAATGCAGAACCCAAGATCAATCTCTGAAAAAAAAACCCACAAATTTATAGAAGTGAGAAATTATTGTGTCTCTCTAATTTCTTCGACTATTTTACATTTCCTCCAAGAGTTTAGTATGATTTCTTTTTCTTGCAAGGTTTTGGTGTCCATTTGATTGGTCATATAGAACCAAATTTAGTATTATCCATTGGTTGTAAACAACCTCTGGGATCAAAAGTAGTAACGGCAAAACGAAAGCAAATAATCGGTGAAGTAGGTACCTAGATGCAACACCTGTGTGTCGACAGCATCAAGTCATTATCCCATGGACATTCAGGTTTCATCAGCTCCTACAGAACATCAACCTGCAAATGATCTCCGCCTAAAAAACAGTTAAACCAAATGGAATCACACTGTAAATAGCCGTAAAAGTGAACAAACCATCATGAAAGTGACTTCTCAATTGTGTCAACAAGTATTTTCATTCAGTCAAAGATGGTTTTTTTCTTGAATGTCGCAGGAGAGGTGTGTGTCATTTTGTTAAGAGAGAAAAAACAGTACAGAGGAGAGGCCAAAGAGAACACTCCTAAAACACATCCAGCACACACATAACAGGACTGCAAACGTGCCACACTCTAGGAAATTTAAACGACCACGACCAGGACACCTCCCCAAGAATAAGAGTCTCGGGAGAGCGACCTAAGGAGGAGCTTATGAAGTGCAGAGGTTCCAACCAAACACCATAGACCACTCTCATTAGCCACTGTTTGCAGAACCACCTGAACATTTGGGTTTGCCCCTTCAAACACACAACCATTTCGGTGCTTTCAAAGCTCTCAAGCCACTAAAATGATCAGGGAATTGAGGTCTTCTCACAGCATTGTTCCACCAAGCAGAGAACCGAGCTGCAGTAGGTTGAGGAGCAATAGCAATCAGGCCCAACCTTTGGAAAAGCAGTGTCCAGACTTGCCGAGAAAACACATATGAGATGAGGGTGTGCTGCACTGTTTCCTCGGCCTGATCACAGATGGGGCAAGCAACTGGATAGAGAAGGCTGAGCTTAAGTCATTCAGCTGTCCAACACCGGTTGTTTAGAACTAACCAAATTTAAAATTTGCAGTGCAGGAGAGCCCAGCTTTTCCATAATCGTTGCCAAGGTGTGAACTTGATGGTTCCAATGAAGAAAGCGTTATATGCCGACTTACTGGTGTAGGAACCTGACCGAGTGCAACACCACTGTCGCTGACCAGGAACTTTTTGATGTAAGACCAGATTATCAACCATGTTCATATTCTGAAGATACTCAATTATGAACTTGTACAGTTAGAGCTCCTTTGATGTCAGTCACCCATCCTTGGCTGTTCAGGGCTTGACCCACACTTTGACATTTGATAACTCTTTTGGAAATCAACTTGACCAAGTTAGGAGCCAATTCAGTGATTGTTCTGCCTTGCAATCACTGGTCAGACCATAATTTGGTAGCTTCCCGTTGCCCGCAATGGATTCCAGCGCTACCCCAAAAAGTGCTTGATCATTTTGTGCAACTCAGCCCAGGGTCTTGAGGCATCTCATTTTTGCAGCCATAGCCATCTGATGTGCAGAGCCCATCCTAAAGCTTCAAGATTATGTACGCCAAGACCAGCATAGTGCAGTGGCTGATGAATTCGCTCCCAGAGACACCGCAGTTGCCACCGTTGCCTTTTTTCTTGATCTTTCCACAGGAAACCTGTATGCCTCTTGTCGATGGCTTTATTTTCGTACAATTGGATTTTACCTTTACCTATGAATTATGACACAAGACAACAATATTTTTTTAGGCAGTCTGAAGAAGAGATTTCATCATGGACATATATTTACTACAAAAATATGACAAAGAGAAAATATGATTCATCCTGGAGAATTGGACTGCCCTCTCAACACAATAGAAAAAAAAAACTTGCAACATCATGTGTCAAATCAAAACATTTAGTAGCATCAGATCCAATGTACAATCAATCAGAAACATAGTTGTGAAATAAGATGCTTTTTCTCGTTAAACTTTGCAATCAAGGAACCTTTCACTTTTTTGGAAAACTTAGCGGAGTTGCAATATCGAAATAACAGTAAATGCAGCAAGCAAGTAAATAAATCACACGACTCAACAGACGGACAGAGTATGTCCAAAAAGGAAATCTGTACATGCCAAAAATCTGCTAGCTTCTGATAGTTAAAGTGCAATCTATAAAATGGAGTAATAAAATATTAGTCTATAGTGTACAAGCACATCCAATACAACTGTACTTGTGGTTCTGCTTGGTTAGAGACTGGACCTGAGGGCAGATCAAACAAAAAGGTACAATTTTGCCTCGGTGAAAAAAAATCTACATTGAATTGATTTCCCCCCTTTTCATAGTGACATTGAGGCGTTATCTCTTCAACTAAACTACATATGCAACAGAATCACTAGAAGCCGTTGTCTCCTGTTGTGAAGTAAATAAAAGGAACCAAAGATACAGAATTATTGTCTGCAACATATTATGTCACTGTAGTTGGAAATTACAAATTGTATGAACCAAAAAATTTATCGCACGATTGATTATCATTTGGATGGTCCCGACACGTAGAGACGGGAAGATGGAAAGTGTTTCTTCCAAACATAGATTAACACCATGGCCTTAATAAAAAGAGAACAATCATGCTCAACAAAGACTAACAGAATTCCCACATGCAAAAGTAACCCTGAAATTACTTATTCAAATGAGCCATGGGTGGCAGTTGTAGGGTTGAGCACTAGTACCATTGGAAAATAATGAGTGGTCAATCAAACAAAGGTTCCTGTATCAGAATCTTCATTTTGTCAACAAGAAATTCAAGCACATCCTTCCTTCCTTCCTTCAGAAGGAGCTGCCTTAGCTTGCCAAATGTTGAACCAGGGGGTCTAATGCCCTTCTCTATCATATCTTCAAGCAGAACACAAGCTTGGCTAACCTCACCTTTGTCACACAGCCCGTTGATCAACACAGAGAACGTGTGCATGCTCGGCAGAAACTGCTTCAACCTCATATATTTCCATACCTTCAGTGCCATCTCTAACCTGTCATTCTCACAGAACATCTTTATCATCATGGTGTATGTATCAGAATCTGGTTGGCAGCGCTTTATCATACGGCGGAAGACCCTGTATGCTTCGTCATCCTTTCCAAGGCTAATCAGCTTGTTAAGGATGATGTTCCAGGTCCTTGAGTTTGGGGTGATTCCATGGCCTGCCATGTCATCCATGACTCTAAATGCGTTGTCAAATTTTTTCACTTTGCAGAAGGCAGTGACAAGCGCATTATAAACCACAACATCTGGCACAATCCCATCCTTCTGCATATCCAAAAATGTCGCAACAGCATCCTCGATCCTCATTTCAACGCCATAAGTATGCACGAGCACACTGTATATGAAGGTTGTTGGTTGGCAGCCCCTGGAGCTCATGTCCCGCACCACAAAGACAGCTTCCTCAACACGGCCTGTCTTGCAGAGGGAATCAATCATGATGCCATATGTGACTATGTCAGGCTGACAGCCTGCATCAAGCATGTCACTGTAGACCTTTCGCATCTTTGGGAGATTAGGCGCTCTCCCCCAACCCTCCAGCAAGATGCTATAGGTCTTGGCATCAGGGCTGAACCGGCCATTCATCTGTTCAAAGATCTCCTGCGCCTTGCGCACATTCTTGGACTTGCACAGCGCGCAAAGCAGGCTGTTGAAAGCGGCGAGGTTAGGCACCACGCCGTACTTCTCCATGACATTGAATGTGTAAACAGCTTCATCGACCTTCTGCGCCCGTGCATACTTCCGCATTATGATGCCGAACGTCTCGACATTGACCACGCCCTGCCGGCGCATTATGGCAACAACGTCCCACATGAGCTGGTACTGGCGGATCTTGGCGAGGGACGCGACCACCGTGTGGAAGGAGCGGACGGTGTGGGCGCAGCCGCCGCCGCGCCTCTGCTTGCGCGCCCACTCAAAGAACCGGTACGCGAGCATGCCGGCGTTGTCGAGGCGCTCGAGGACGCGCTCGGCGACATCCGGGGTGACTCGGAGGTCGCTGTGGTCGAGCTCGATCTCAAGCCCCGAGGCCTGCCGGCAGGAGATGATGAGCTTGCAGAGGCGCTTAGCAGGGTCGAAAGCCTCCACAGCGGCATCGCTGCCGCCTGCCCCGCTGCTAAGCATTCTAACAAACACCTTGCGTGCCTCCAGGCTGGTGAGACGGAACACGTCCATGCCGCTATCGCCGCTTCAGCAAGCTGATACTGCTGTGGTGGAGCTTGAGCGGAGGCACCGTACGCCACTGCCTCAATGAGGCCTTGCTCCGTGGCGGCCGTGGGCAACTGGGCGGGGCGTCACTCCTTCGCCGCGATCACCACACCGGAAGTATCAACTCCAGCTGTAGCGGCACGCATCCGCCGCCCCCACCGCTCTGTTCTTCCCTCTTCCGCCTCCTCAAGCCCTGCCTCCCGCTCACAACCGGAACCCTCTCAACCTCCCACGAGTTCCTCGTCTAGCGGAGGCCGTCGGAGGAATCAAGCCGAGCGTCGTCGATCGAGGGAGAGAAAATGGTCTGTGGAAGAGAGAAACAGGATCTGTTTATGCAAGCCGTTCGTTTTGGGCTGGAGCAGGCCGAGTGAGCCTGTCTGTTGGGTGTGTGCGCGTTGTCAGTCCACTCGAGCCCAAAGGAGGATACAAACTGAAGATTTCTGACTCATCCCCTCTCTCTCTCCATGTGTGGCTTCGGTATATGTCCGATATCATCTGTATCCCTACAAACATTTATGATTAATAAAGGATATAGTAGTTGTTTAAAATATAAAATTGAAGATTTCTGAAACAGTTTTTGAAAAATGCCTCCTCTGTTTCACTTTAATCTGAACTAGTTTGACTCTGCGGGTTACTGAGACTAGATGGTAGAGATCTAGACAGACAACGCAGATTTTCCATTTCGATGCTGGGTTGACCATGCCAACAAATGAAAGGACGAAAAGACCAGTGAGCAACATCGTCTCCGTTAAAAAGTAGAACCAACTAAAGACCCCATTTTATTTTCTAGAAAGTTACAGATAAGAATAGCAGTTAAGAGAATGTGACCCTCGTCATTGCCCGTGTTTCAAACATAATATTCAAAAGTTGCATGAGGCATTAAAAAAAGATGCCACCTGTGTGGGATTATCTAGCTACATTACAGCTAGTTTTGTTTGATTTGACCAAGAAATTGGTGGGGCTATTGCTTGTTCCTCCCTAGCTCCCAATATACAATTTGCTTGACCTTCCCATATATGAAGAAACACCATTTTAGAAGCACACAAGATAGTACAAAAACAATCGACTACTGGGGAAAGACATGGCAAGTATATTCTGCATCTTACTGTAGTCGCAAGTATATTCTACATCTTGCCTATAAGGCTGATTTTTTTCCCTTAAAATATCTCACATCTACATGTCGGCCTTAAAGTAAAAAGGCCAGAGAGAAGATGATGCCATATGGACCTTGAAGAGAAAATAACACACTTATTTCATGAAGGTAAACAGAAGTGGTAAAAAAATGTATTCCTCCTACTATTTTGAAACAAGGCACAAAGTTTGTCTGAAACCGAAATGTGAGGTCAACCGCCGATGGCCAATTAGAACAACACAAGTTCCGCAGGGCAGTCATTGCACATATTACACGATGGCAGATCAAATTGTGGCCCCAGATTTTCAAATTCAAAACAAATCTAGTTTTTTCTTCAAAAGAGCATAAAGACTTATGTCTCAATACATTGATAGAAATAAGAGTTAGTACAAGACCTAAGAAGGGCAACACCCGATGATTATAACACCACACCTCTACTCTTTTTTTTTTGAGGGACACCACACGCCTAGTCGCTAGACATCGTTATCATTGGAAGCAAAGCCGTCAAACCCCTCGTACCCACCATCGTCCATTGACTGGTATATGCCTTAATGGTATCAAGTAGGCGAGCTAAGTTGAGTTGACATCGTTGAATATGATTGCATTGCGATCCTTTCAAATGCTCCATGCCACCAATATTATAGCTAAGGATGTGCCCATCCTAGTGGAGGAGTGGACGGAATCACAGCTCAACTGCCATAAGTTCAAGAAGCCCTCCCCCGCGCAAGGGGGAATATCGCCGACCAGATCTAGGAGGGCACTTCGTGCTGCACCATGAGTGAAAAGGCACATCCGCTGAGGAGGTGGCGGATCGTCTCCTTCTGACTAGTTGCATAGCGCGTAACTAGGCAAAAGGCCTTGACATGCAAGTCGCTCGGCAGGAAGAAATTAAGCCCGAGGTGGCAGGTCTTCTGTTTTAGCTTCGAAGAGCAACTCTAATATAATCGTCAAGTCCTCTAAAACTTAGGATACAATAATATATGTCACTCTGGCCACCCTCTTCACCCATATAGGTGAAGTGACATGCAATCGCCATCCGCACATCATCACTAAAAAATTGCACCACAACATAATATCAAAACATCAAACTTTATACAATTTCACATGCTTACCAACAAGGTACCTCCACAGTCCTAAAAAACGTAATGGATTACTCACAAGACGTTATAATGAACATGATCGATGGGAGTATTGGTATGTTGGTTGAACTATAATGTTTCAACAAGTGAACCTTTTTTCAAATACTGCGTCATCATTCATGTTGTGCTTCCACGTGATATCTTTGCGAAGCAAAAATATTCTTTATACTAAAAGATTGTTTTCTTTGCAATTTTATTACTATTTTGGTGGGAAGCAATTTTATAGTTGATGGAAGCACCGGGTTAATACTTTTGAAACAAGCGAGAAAATGTTTTTTCTTCTATTTGAAGGAAACAAATCACTATTTGGTTGGATGAATTCTCTAGTCAATGGAATAATGCTTCCGGCACACAATATTTGTTACTAGGATATACGTTTGGAAGCAAATACTACTAGAAACGAAGCTGGAAGGAAATATTCAATGTCATGCATCATGCTTCCTTAACCGGGGAAGGGTCAATTAACGTACTCAGCGCATAATTAGTCAAGGAGAGAGAGGTTAGCGGCCAGATAGGACATGGTACAGGATTAGTTACCAGAAGCACGTAATTAGTGGAGGAAAGAGACAACTCAACGCCTGACTCCTTCCTACTAGATCGGACGAATAGGGCTCCCTTGATATAAAGGAATTTCATTGTATTTTTGAAGGATTTGGATCCTTAGAATTTTTTTCTACTGATTCGTAGGTTTGAAATCCTTTGGAATTTTTCCATAGAATTCATTTGTACTACATTTTGAAGGAAAATTTTCATCCACTCAAATCTCTTTGTATAATTCCTTTGTTTTTCATGTGCTATCAAACACACTTTCAAATCCTGTAGGGTAGAAAAGGACACGACACTCTATTCCTACGTTTTTTTTCTATTCCTCCATTTTGAGAATCCTGCGAATCAAAGAGGCCCTAACATGGTTTTAATCCTACGGTCATCCACTAGTCTGGTAGAATGCAACATATCATATCTGTAGACTGAAAAGAGACCAGCGTCAGACTAGTAGACGGCCGTCGATTTAATTTAGATCTGACAGTCACATATTGAATAGCTTTTGAAAAATGCCTCCTCTGTTTCACTTTAATCAGAACTAGTGTGACTAGCCTAAAGAAACTAGTGTAACTCGAGTTACCGAGACTAGAGGGTGGAGATCTAGACAGACAACACATATCCATTTTGATGCTGGGTTGACCATGCCAACAAATGAAATGGACGATAAGATTAGTGAACAATATCGTTCCGTTAGAAAATTATAACTAAGTGAGGACTTCATTTTATTTTCTTCAAAGTTACATATAAGAATACCATTTAAAAGAATATGTCCCTCATCGTTGCATGCGTTTCCAACATAATACTTAAAAGTTGCACAAGGCATTAAAAAAGGATGCCACTTGTGTGTGATTATCTAGCTTGATTACAGATAGTTTTGTTTGATTTGACCAAGAAATTGGTGGGAGTATTGCTTTTTCCTCCCTAGCTCCTGATATATAGTTTCTTTGACCTTTCCAATTACAACGAAACACCATTTTAGAAGCACACAAGATAGTACAAAAACAATCGACTACTGGGGAAAGACATAGCAAGTATATTCTGCATCTTACACTTTGTAATCGCACGGATATTCTACATCTTGCCTGTAAGTGATTTTTTTTCTTAAAATATCTTACATCCACATGTTAGCCTTAAAATAAAAAGGCGAGAGAGAAGATGCGGCCATATGGACCTTGAAGAGAAAATAGCATACTTATTTGGTGAAGGTAAAAAAGTGGTAAAAAATGTATTCCTCCTCCTATTTTGAAACATGGCATAAAGTTTGTCTGAAACCGAAATGCGAGGTCAACCGCTGATGGCCAATCAGAACAACTCAAGTTTTGCAGGGCAGTCATTGCACATATTGCACAATGGCAGATCGAATCGTGGCACCAAATTTCCAAATTCAAAACAAATCTATTTTTTCTTAAAAAAATGTAAAAGACTTGTGTCTCAAGACATTACTAGAAATAAGAGTTAGTACAAGATCTAAGAAGGGCAAACCAGGGGGTCCCTATGGGCCCCACACACCCTAGTGGGGACCCCCAAGCCATGTGCTCGTGTGGGGCCCATAGGCCTCCCCTAGGCATGGGCATGGAGCCCTGGCTTTATCTCTTCATGCACATTGGCAATAAGACTTTTTTGCAATTTTTCTGGTTTCGAGAAAAAATATTTTCTCCACTTGACATTCTTTTGATCCTTTCTGGTAGTTTTCCGCATCCCCTCCGATCGTATTGAAAACCTGCAAAATAAGAGAAAATTTATGTAAGAATGATGCCATAATGTATAAAACATGGTTATAAAAAGAGCAATTTATAATAAGAAATAGTGATGTAAATGGACGTATAAGATGGGAGAGGCGTTTTGGCTCCCGGGAGCATTTGCTCCTGGATGAACAGTACCACGGAAAATGTCATAAAATGTTTTCGAAAAATTCTGAATTTTTTTGTGGATGTTTGTGTCAGTGTAGAAAACATGCTTGACAATTGTCATACGAAACCGAGCATTAGTATTTCGTCGGTGAAAAAAACAAATTTGGGTAGCATTTTGGGGTGACATTTGGTGTTCAAATTTGTTATTTTTGCATAGGCCAC